>PVKV010019201.1:0-42824 GCA_004027835.1 Alouatta palliata
GGAAATGTGTGTATTTATAGTTGACTTTGACTTTCTTACAATTATTTAATAAGGCAGGCTTGCAATATTACTCTCATGATCTAAGAGCCTGTAATCTCTCTGGGGTCTAATTATCTCCCGATAACCTTGCCCCTTGACGACATCTGTATTACTATTATAAAACATGTTTATTTTGGGAAAGGACATATATTTTGCGTTGTAATAGCATTAAACTGTCAGACCTGAGTGTTAACAGCAATTTGCCCTAAGAGCTTTCAGAAAAGATTAGCTCAGGCATTATATGTGGTTTATCAGACGATCTAAGGGGCTCAAAAGTCATTTTTATTACAACTATTTTTTTTTCTTTGAAAAGAAAACCTTGCAGCTCTAGAACCTTGCTTTAGTACCTTCAAATAGGGCTATTTACACTTTTACCTGTTAAAACTTTTACTGAAGGGTGCAACCAATTAGGAGGATATGCAAAAGAAATGCAACTGCAAAAAAAAAAAAAAAGAAATTGAGGTCATGTCAAGGATAATTGTGCTAAAATTTAAGCATATGGTTCTAGAATCAGAAACCTTTTGTTTCAAGTCCAAGTTCTGTCCTTATTACCAGCATTAATTTATAAAAATTATTATTTAATTTCTTTCAGTCTTAGTGTTCTCAGATATAAAGTGGGGATTACAATGGGGGGGTTGTGTAAAAGTATTCAATTTACGTTATTATAGGAGGAATTAAACTAAGTATTAGTTAAAATATTTTAAGGGTTGTATTACTGCTAATTATCATTATCCATTCATAACTGACAAATAGATATTGCTCTTTAGCTTTGTGCTACTCATGGTTATAAAGTAGTTATGAAAGGATAACCCAAAGGGACTTGTTTCCTGCCATCACAAAGCTAAAATACATATGTTTGTCTGTCATTATTATTCTAAAACATTTCATCTTTTAATCTTCAATAGAAATTGCCCTCCGTATCTGTCATCTGGGTTGAAATAGGAAAAACAACCAAGTCCAGAGTCTGGGGATGCCCATCACAGTAGATGACAGCCAGAGTCTCACAGACTCTGCTCATGCCTGCTCTAAATGTGAAGAAGTAGGTCAATGTACTGGACACAGTACAAGTGATTTCAAAACATGTCCTATGGGCCAGGCAGTGTTCCAGCATTTTGGAAGGCCATAGTGGGAGGATTACTTGAGACCAGGAGTTTGAGACCAACCTGGGGAGCGTGAGGAGACCCCATCTCTCCAAAAATAAAAAGTTAGCTTGGTGTGGTGGTGCATACCTGCAGTCGAAGCTTCATGGGAGGCTGAGGCAGGAGAATCGCTGGAGTTCAGGAAGCTGAGGCTGCAGTGAGACTTGATCACACCACTGCACTCCAGCCTGAGCAATAGAGTCACATGCTGTCTCAAAAGTATATGATTACTATGTTTAAAACACCTTTGAAGCAGATATTCATTAAATTTTGCTCTAGCACCTATTTGTGCCAGCCATTCTGGAGATAAAGCAGGCAATATGGAACACATTGTAGTAGAAGGAGATAAAAACAAATAGTAACAAAAATAATATGCAAAATATATATTTAGCAAGCAAAATAGTGGTGAGTCTGACAGAGAAAAATAAAGTGGGAAAGTTGGATAGAGCATGCAAGGGAAGGTGCTGTCTTTGAAAGTGAGGTGCTTATGATACAGAGGCTTCAATAAGCAGAGAAGAAGGGACTCCTAATTGAAGCAACTGATGCTAAGAAAGATTGCATCATTCGTTACATATTTGTGTGTTTACTTATGCCTTTTCTATATTTCAAAGTTGATTTTAGATAACTTAAAAACAGCCACAGAAGATAAAAAGTAAGCAAGAAAATCCAAGCAAAGGGCAACAGTGTAGGGAAGTAAAATAAACAAAGATTCAGATTCATATACAAAATTCGCTTTCCAAATGATAAAAATAAACTCAAAATTCTGTCTTTGAGCATTCTACTAGCCATTGCAAAGAGAAACTAACCAATAGCAATATTGAAATAAATCCCTTATACAAAAATGTCACTGATAATTCAGGAGGGTCCAAGGTATTGAGACCAGAGAGGAAAAATTTAAACAAAGCATTCACCAATATCACTGCAGTAGATAACACTACAATATCACTACAGCAGTCACGTCCTCACATCATTTGTTATAATGTTCCTACAATGTAAAAGAAAAAAAAAAAAAAGCCAAAGGCCTAACTCCAATTCCACTCAGAGTGTTCCTCCAAAGCAAAAACAACACAATCTGGTTACTTACTTCTCTGAAGACCTGCATGAAACACAACATAGATTTTAGATTACCTCAATAAATGGTTAAAGAAATTTTCTTCAAAAAATATTATTTTATTCAACTAAGAAAAACTTTACCATGTCCCAGTTATGCTACTATTCTAAGAATGCAATGATATGACTTTATAAAATCTAGGAACTTAACAAAGTAGTTTTCTAAAGAAATGACTGCTGCATTAAGACAGTGAGGTGAATTGACTTACAAAAGGCTACAGTACATCTAGGGCATGAAAGAGTCAGAGTTTAAATCTTGGTAAGTCTGACTTTTACATTCACTTCTCAATTGAAAATATGTCTCCATATGTATTTAAATTATGTTTAAATGATGATTTATTTTTATTATATAAGTGGTAGATATACAGGAGTAAAAGCAACATTCAATATAATACAACAAAGATAAGTGAAATAATGTGTAAATACTAAACTAATAATAAAAATAAATAGATAAATTTTTAAAAGTAATAATTCTACATCAAATTTGCATGTTACCAGTGAGTAAGAGTTTTGTTCCTTCTTTTTTTTTTCTTTTTTTTTGGAGGTAAGTATTTTTTTTGAAATAATTGTAAACTCATTTAAAATACTCCAGGTATGAGACTGGCCAATAGACGTATGAATGAAAAAAATCGTGAGGGGACATATGCTACATAAGAAAAATTGCCCTAAAGCTATTTTGATCAATTGGTACAGAAAAGACAAATACATCAGTAGAAAAGAAAACATTCTAAAGGCAGATTAAATAGATAAATGAACTTCACAAAGACCAATTATTGACAATTCAATTACAAAATAATGATGTATTTAATAACTAGTGCTAGGATGTTGTACTATCAGTCTAGGAGAAAAAAAAGGCCCTACTTCATACCATATGCAATATCTACAGATGAGTTAGCAACTTTTTAATGATATAAAGAAGTTTCAGAAATCCCGCTGATTCTGCTAGAAAGTTTCATTATCCTGCTATATCTGATTGAAAGAGGTGAGAAACTAGAAAGAGATCATGTCCTTTCAACAGTGTCCCTGACAGGTTTGGCTCTGTGTCCCCACACAAATCTTACCTTCAATTATAATACTCCCCACGTGTCAAAGCAGGACCAGTTGGAGATAATCAAATCATGGGAGTAGTTTCACCATACTGTTCTCATGATAGTGAGTGAGTTCTCACCAGATCTGATGGTTTTACAAGCAGTTTCCTGCTTCTCTTGATCTTAAGTCTTTTACCTGCCCTCATGTAAGATGTGCCTGTTTTGCCTTCCACCATAATTGTAAATTTTCTGAGGCCTCTCTAGCCATGAGAATCTGTGAGTCAATTAAACCCTTTTCTTTATAAATTACCCAGTCTTGGGTATTTCTTCATAGCAGTGTGAAAATGGATGGATACAAGAAATCAGTACCACTGAGAATGGGGTGCTGCTATAAAGATACCCAAAAACCTAAAAGTGACTTGTGAAATAGGTAGCAGGCAGAGCTTGAAACAGTTTGGAGGGCTCAGAAGAAGATAGGAAAATGTGAGAAAGTTTGCAACTTCTAAGTCTCTACTTAGAGGTCTCAGAAGGCAGGAACATATGGAAAAGTTTGGAACTTCCTAGAGACCTGTTGAATTGTTTTGACCAAAATGCTGATACTGATATGTAAAATGAATTGCATGCTAAGGTGGTCTCAGACGCCAATAAGAAACTTGTTGGGAATTGGAATAAAGGTCAGTTTTGCTATGCAAAGAGACTGGCATCATTTTGTCCCTGCTCTAGAGATTTGTGGAACTTTAAATTTGAGAGAGATAATTTAGGGTATCTGAAGGAAGGAATTTCTAAGTGGAAAAGTGTTCAAGAGAAGCAGAGCATAGAAATTTGGAAAATTTGCAGCCTGACAATGCAATAGAAAATAAAAACTCATTTTCTGGGGAGAAAGTCAAGCCAGCAGCAGAAATTTGCATAAGTAATGAGAAGCCAAATGTTAATCACCAAGACAATGAGGAAAATGTCTCCAGGGCATGTCAGAGACCTTCCTGGAAGCCCCATCACAGATCTGTAGGCCTAGAATGGAAAAATGCTTTTTGCCCAGCCCAGGGTCCCCTTACTCCATGCAGCCTTGGGACATGGTGCCCTGTATCTCAGGCATGACAAAAACGTCAAGGTTTCAGTGAGTGCAAGTCCCAAGCCTTGGCTGTTTTTACATGGTGTTGGGTGTGCAGGTGTACAGAAGATAAGAATTGAGGTTTGGGAATCCCTGCCTAGAATTTAGAGGATGTATTGAAAACATCCCCTAGGCAGAAGTCTACTGCAGGGGTAGCACCCTCATGAAGAACTTCTGGTAGGGCAAAGTGAAAAGGAAATGTGGAGTCAGAGCCCCCACATAGAGTTTCTTTTGGGGCACTGCCTAGTGGAGCTGTGGGAAGAGGGCCACCATCCTCCAGACCTCAGACTGGTAGATTCTCTGACAGCTTTCATCATGAGCCTGGAAAAGCTGCAGATACTCAACATCAGCCCATGGAAAACAGCTAAGAGGGAGGGTGTACCCTGAAAAGCCACAGGGATAGAGTTGCCCAAATCTGGAGAAGCCTACCTCTTGCGTCAGTGTGACCTGAATGTGAGACATGAAGTCAAAGGCGATCATTTCAGAGCTTTAAGATTTGATAGCCCCACTTGATTTTGGACTTGCATGTCTCTGGTTATGGGTTTTCTTGGGTGCACAGTTATTTTGTCTATTACATCACATTAAGTAGAGCTTTCCCTCACAGAAATCACATTTTTTCCCATTTTTCTGGAGACATTCTTAAGAAGTGCTTATACATTTGTCTATGAAAAGTCGCTACAGGAATTTCTATTTTTAGTACAGTTTTAGATTAGTTTTCAGGGTGAGGTTTTCATACTGCATGAATGATTTGGGGTTCCACATACATGGGGTTTTGCTGGATGCTGTGATTTCTCCTGGCAGTCAGAGGTATGGCTTACTACTAGGTCAGAACCGAAGGCTGGTAAGTGGGAGATTTTTGAATTCTAGTGAGGAAAGAAATCACATTCTCCTAGATTTTAGTTATATGTAAAGGCTCTGGCTTGCTTCAAATGAAAATTGAGTATGGCATATTCAAAGTTGACAATTAACCAAGACACAGTACTTGTTAAAATATTCCTATACCTTTAGCCATCCCAGTCATCCCAGCGCTTCACTGGGAAACCCTTTTTAGATTTCCAGACTCATCTAGAAAATATACTGACTTTCCAAGACTTAGCTCCCATCGTAAGACTGGTACCCAGTTTGGTGCTACACCAGTTGTTAAATATTAGCAATATTACTTCTTATTCTAATCAACCACAAGTCTCCATGAGTAACATGATTTATATTCCTCTTCCATTTTGACTATCATTACTTTCTGTTTCTAGCCTTTAATCTCCTTTCTGTCTTCAAAATTCGATGATTATCTTTAATCCTTCCTAATAGACATACTGTGTTCACTAATTAGTTAAGATGTGGCATCCATACTCAGCATTGCAAATCAAGCTTAAAAACTCTAGTCAAAATGCACATTTTCTTTTTTTGTGGCCAGAAATAAATAACATCACAATCTGATAAAGCAATCTGGATATTATAAAATCTAATTTTCCAAAATAAAAAAAGAAAGTTATGTTAGTTTAGCAACTTACAGTATCACATCTTAAATGGTTGGTGGTGATTCTGAAGTTTTATCAAAACGAAATTAAAATAATATTTTTGGAAAGTCTATTTGATTCACTTTATTACTCACAACAAAAACGCATGACCTTCTTGCTATGTTTTATCATTCTATTTTAATAATTATAGGAAGGATTAATCATATAGTTATTTCTATACTTTATATATTTTCTAATAATTTAAAATAATTTAAAAGTACTTTAATTATATCATGATGTAGGCAATAATGACGTGTACTTTATTATCACTAAGACCCCTGGATTATCTTGCTTTTAAAGCTTAGTTAACTATTTTGGAGACCCCTGAGTTCTCTCACTTTCTGTAGGTAACGTGAAAGAAAATGGGGGCAAATTTTGATTTCCTGTGACTTTCCTTATAACTCCTAACCCTCCATTATGTTGTTGAAATAATATAAAATATTAACTTTTCACTTTGGATACATTTATGGGAAAAGCTTTTGCTTAGATAGGACTACAGTTTAAATATAGGCTGAGAGCAGTGAGAAGCCACTGAAGGGTTTTAAGTGGAGAAGTTATTTGATGTATAGTTTTAAATATTACTCTGTTAGTAAAATAAATCAGATATTACAATAAAAATACTCAGCAAAAGTAGACTACTTTGGTTGTAAGGATCTCATAATGAGATGATAGTGACTCCTCTAAAATGGGGTAATGGGAATGAAGTCTAAGGATTTAGGAGTACAATTGACAGTACCTAGTGACTGGATATCGGTAGCTAAGAACAGGCAGAGATCAAGGATAGTTTCTGGATTGGCCCACAAGATAGATAGTAACACTAGTTACTAAGTGGGTTGAGACCAGAAGAGATGACATTGGTCATTACTATTGGTCTTATTGCTGGAAGCAGGTTTTGCAGAAGGATGATGCACAAGTTAATATTAGCACAAGTTATTAGCAGGTGTGCTAACAGTTTATCATAAGTTAACATTTATTTTGATCAGAAATAAATATTTTTAAGGTTCTCTTTCTTGTAAGTGTGCGTATGTCTGTGTGTTTTAATTTTAATATACGATTATAGGACTTTGTACGTTCTGTAATCACATATTTTGGCAATAACAATTGCTTTAACCCTCATCTACATAACAGAATCAAATTAAAAAGTTGAATGACTTAAAAAAGAATTTGGAAACATACCCCTTTTAAAACCACGTGATAACTAGAATAATCTCAACCCAGAGTTAGCTGCCCTCACATGACTCTGATGTTACTGGATACCTTTTGAAAAGTTATGGTCACAATTAAGAAAAATCAGTTTTTGTTGATCACCTAATACCCTGGTACTACTTTAGGTATTTCATATGCATTACATCACTAATCCTCAGAAAAATATAAATTAGAAAAAATTATGCCAATTTTACAAATAAGAAAACTGAGATTCCAAGAGTTTAAATAACTGACTCAAAGCCATATGACTTGTATAGCTACACTGGGATTTGAACTGAGGTATGTATGAGGACTCCAAAACCAGAAAGTGTCCTCTTTCAGTTACATAAAACTGCATAAATTAGGTATCAAACCTACTTATCTCTGAACACATTTCGCTTTTATGAGAAATTCTGTCCTATCCACTGCTTTTCTGGGAGGAATAGTCTCATTTCCTCACTACCTACTTGATCGTCTATTGAGAATAGGAAATCAAGCCTTTTGACTTTGGACCTAGTAACCACATATTATTCCCATGGTCCACTAATTTCAATAGGGTGTGTATTAGGTTTTCAAATTTTCCACATAAATCATTCTATCCTGGCACATGCCTCCTGCCTACACTGATTGGACAGGCTCCTTCTGGCAAGATTCTTATTACAACTTTTCCCCTGTGGTTCATGGTTTCCAATGCATTTGACATGTTTCCTTTAATGTGATCAGAACTTCTTGGAATCTACACTGGCTTATTATGTCTGACACTATTTCCTTCATGGACAGATTTTCTTCTACACAATGGCAACTTACTATCTATTTTAGGGCTTTTGATCAAAAGCCAGGGTTACTCAAGTTTAGATCACTCAGATGAGTGTAAACTATCACAATGAGGAATGACATGCTCACATACTCTCTCCTTCAGACAACACTAGCTCTATCTCAATTCACCAGTCCTGATCATTTACATATTTAGCTGCTTCAGAAAAATAACAGACTGAAAAATTATCTCTATTTTGGGGCACTATAGTTATTTTTTTCCATCAATATACGTGCACTGAGAACCTACTGTGTGCTGGCTACTATGCTATTTACTGGGCATACAAAAGCGTGCTTCCTGTCCTCAAAAGACTGAATTCTAGTCAAGAAAATGAATACAATTATACAGAATTCAAATGAATGTTAAATGTCAATATAGTTGTCCCAACATCTTTCTTCTCAAGATTTCCTTGCTCCTCTTTGCCTAAGAACCAGTTTATTTTGCTGACTTCTCTTCTTTTGCCATTTCTGTAACTCTGGCATGACTCAGAGTTCTGTACTCAGCCAGCTTCTCCTCGCACCCTTTACATGGTTTTTTAGAGCTTACTCTCACTCTTGCCTCTTCGTGGATGAATTCCAAATGATGTTCCCTTGGAACTTCCAATTTCATGTCCCATAGACCTCTCACACTGAACAAAAGCCAAATTGAGCTCATCATCCTTCTTCAAAGCCTGCTACCAGCAATACGACCAATCCTGGTGAGCACTGTCATCTCTTCAGATCTCATCCTTCTCAGTAATTGGTGTTACTGTCTATCTGGGAGGCCAATCCAGAAACCATCCTTGGTCTTTTGCTCTCCTTAGCTGCCAATATCCAATTACTAGTGACTGTCCATTGTACTTCTAAATCCTTAGAATTCATTTCCGTTGTCCCATTTTAAAGAAGTCACCATTATCTCACGATAAGATCCTTACAACAACCAAAGTAGGCTTCCTTCACTGAGTATTTTCTTTCTTTGATCTCTAATTTACTCTACTAACAGTAATTTTTAAAATTGTAAATCAAATAACTTCTTCACTTAAAACCCTTCGGTGGCTTCTGATTGCTCGCAGTCTGTACCCAAACTCCTGAACATAGGATTGACAGAGCTTTGCATATGGCCTCAGATTACCACTCCAGAGTCTGTTCACCATTTTCAGGTTTCCTCTCTGTCCTACAAAAACACAAGAGTCTCTTTAGTTCTCTCTGTATATTTTTTCCCCAAGCTATAATGCATGCTCCTTGTAATGCTGGGGCGTTCTCCACACTCTTCCCGTTTTTTAACCCCTTTCTGCTGGGGCAGATTTGAGATTTCAGATTAGATACCTCTGATATCCTTTAGGAAGCCTTCTCTAAACTCCCAAACTTTAAATTATCCTTCCAAGTATTCCCCCCTTTGCACTCCATTCTTATATCTAAAGAGAGCACTAAAATTAGTGAATTGTAATTGCCACTTATCTATATTTCCCAGCAGACTCTAGCTGATTAAGATAGTTATCACGTTTTTGTTCACTCTTTTCTCCCAGAATATTGCTATGAACATTGCAAGCATACTGATAGTAGATGAGGATACTAAGGGACGGACGGATGGATGGATGGATGGATGGATGGATAATGCATCGTCTAACTGAGCGGCAAAGTTGATAAAGTGAGTGGGAATTAGAGTAATTAACAATAAAGAATTAAGTGGTCCTCAGGAAATAAAAGGGGAACCAGGGCTTGCCAGCAGGAAAACAAGAGGAGACCTGACAGTGAATGAATGATACATTTGATTAAGAAGAAAACTTTCAGTGTTACTGAGGATTTTCTTCTCTCATTTAAGCAAAATAAATAACTAGGAGTTAGAGTATGCCCAGGCTATAGATGGTCTTCAAACCAATATTAGGCCTTGTGTTCATAGTATATTTAACATAGATAGTATTTTGAGGTGTTATAATTATTTAATAACAATAACAATATTTATGGAGCATTTACTATATGCCAGGCCCTCTTCTAACTACTTTAGATGTTAATCCAGTTTCATCTACCCAGCTACCAAGTGGCAACATACCACTGCCCAGCTAGTGGCGTCAGTCTGCCGTTTTACGTAGGCAATAAGAGGTTGTACTTTCTGTCAAAAATTTAAAAAGTTATAAAACTATTGTTATCCTCGTATAACCAATATTAGTAACTCTTTAAAATGTCACTGATAAAATAGTAGTTCCTGAAACAAATTATTTGTTGGTTTAAATCCTAAAATTGTTGATACTGTGAGTTTTGAATGGCTTTAATTTTGTCATTGTTTATGAACAGTTGAAGTTTTTATTTAGCTTAAAATTTAAAACAATTAAACAGTGAGAAATGCAAGATGTTCTATTGTGCCTGGTATGTACAAATATACTTCACACAGAAAATAGTTTACTGCATTTTAATAGTATCTTTGGAATTAAAATACTTTAATCTACTTAATTGTTACTTAATTGTTCATTTTTTTGACAGACCAATACATAGGTACACATAGTCTCCCTCTTATAAAAAAATCAATGTAATTTAAAAATATTAATTTATTAATTTATTTTAATATTTATTTATGTTTAATTTGCTGGTATAATTATATATACAAAATAAAATAAAATGATCGCTGTGTTTTTTCTGTGTATTACTACTATTCACTTTATTTTATGGTTATTAATGAAAATACTTTTGTAATATTTAATAATACTGTTACAAAATGCTTCATTCTGGGTGCCAGACAACTACATCAGTGTCTTTGATATGGTTTGCCTGTGTCGGCACCCAAATATCTCCCTAAATTGTAATAATCCCCACGTGTCAAGGGTGGGGCCAGGGGTAGATAATTGAATCATGGGGGTCATTTTCCCCATACTGTTCTCTTGGCAGTGAATAAGCCTTACAAGATCTCATGGTTTTATAAATGGGAGTTTCCCTGCACAAGTTCTCTTGCCTGCCACCATGTAAGATGTGATTTTGCTCCTCGTTTGCCTTCTGCCATGATTGCGAGGTCTCTTCAGGCAGGTGGAACTGTGAATCAATAAACATTTTCCTTTATAAATTACCCAGTCTTAGATATGTCTTTATTAGCAGCATGAGAAGAGACTAATACAGTCACTGACAATACATATAGAATAGGTATAAATATTATCTCTAATTTTATAAATAAAGAAATCTTATTGAAAGCTTGCGAGTGGCAGAGGCAGATTTGCATGCAAAGTAGATGATTGTGGCTGAAGGCATAAGGCAGACAGGAAGCAGGGAGAGAAAAGACGGGTTTGAAAGCTTGCACTGGTGGCCATATGTGGAAGGGATGTTTGCTTTGAAGGGGCTCAGCAGCTTCTGCATGAAAAAATGATCTGCAGGTTGTTCTACCTAACAGTTCTTGCTGATGTTTACATACAGGCGCAAAAATGTCTCGAGTTTGCTGTTCCCTGTAGAATACGATTGATGAAAAATCTCACCTCTGGGGAAAAATGCTTGCAGTGATTATGAGGCCAAAGTTATAAAAATGGAATATGGTAATTTCATAGTCACAACACTGGTTTCCTAACTGCAACCACATTCCTTATTTGATATAAATTTAATGAGGCAAATTTCAGAGCATAATATGATATGCAGGAAAACATTAGTAACTATACTGACCTATGCTACACTGTTAAGGGAAAAAGGCTCCATTTGAAGTCAACAATCACATGTTTTGTCACCTACTGCAGGATAGTGACTGCAGGTCATGAAATCGCCAGTCAAGGTGCTCTCCGTTCTAACAAAGTGTCACTCTGCATCATGAGGTCTTTGTGCCCCCATTCATCACTATTATTATCCAAATGGTAGGTTTTTGTAGGGTAATTCAGCAGCACCCCAGCACCTCTCCCTGAAGCTGGATAGGAATAAGGTGAGCAAAAAATACAGGTCATAACTGTTTAAGAGTGAATCACTCAGTCAGTTTGAAAACTCTGCTTTATTTCTGATTCCGTTGTGTTTGTTTCCTTCACCGGTAAACAATGCATCGTGCCGCTTTCTCCTTGCATTTTCCAATGTTATAAGTTCAGAGGGCAAAGCCAGATGATATATTTTATATCTCACTTACATAGTATGTGTTTCTCTTGAACCTTTAAATAAATAATGGATTGGCTGACAGGTTCAGGGAGGAAATTCATCTTCCATTGACAGAAAAGATACCATCCAGACTGTTGAAGCCTAAGAATGGCTGAACATTTACCCAAAGACCATTGTTTCTCGGCATGCCTTAGGCCTCTCAATCTATTCATTAGAATGTTCTTCTGAAAATAGAGAATCAAATATAAACCAGGGCCTATTGTGAAGCTGAGTCTTGTGTAAGATGGGACCTCACCAAGTTCCTGAGACCATAACATTATTTATTTTTAATTTTTATAAACCGCTTTCTTGAGGTACAACTGACAAACAAAAAAGCTTTATGTATTTAATGTATACAACTTGATAAGCGTAGAGATAAATATATACCCATGCAACCATCACTGCCATTTGTCCCATAAATATATCCAACATCAGTGCCTTTAAAATGAAGAAGACATTCTTTAACGGGGCATCTAAAGCCTTCTTGATTCAATCCTTCCTGCTTTTCCAACCTCATCTCCGATGGACTATTCTTCCCCTTCTCTCCTCTCCAGCTATGCAGGGTTCATCTAGGAATATTTAAAAAGCCATGCTCTCTTGACTCCTTTAGTCTTGCAAATCCTTCTCATCACCTACCTGTATCTAACCAACATGTCCACTTAAACATCAATTTCTCAGGGAAGCCCATTTTATAAAGATTAGATTCTGTAGTCAAAGTTAGGTTCCCTCCTGTTTTACATTCCTATCAATCCTTCTATTTCTCCCTCACAGTAGTTTACACACTTGTAACTATTTACACGATTACTTGGGACCATTTTTAATACCTGTCTTCAGAGTGGTCTATAGGCTTCATGAGTACAGAGACCATGTTTACTATATTCAGCTCTTTCTACTAATATTCAGTTAGTGCCTGGCATATATAAATGTTTAACATTTATTGAGTAAATGATTTATGTTTATTCTTATTTATTCATTTATTTATTTGAGATAGAATCTCCCTCTGTTGCCCAGGCTGGACTACAATGGTGCCATCTAGGCTCACTGCAACCTCCGCCTCCCAGGTTCAAGCGATTCTCCTGCCCAGGCTCCCGAGTAGCTGGGATTACAGGCACCCGCCACAATGCCTGGCTAATTTTTGCATTTTTAGTAGAGACGGAGTTTCACCATGTTGGCCAGGCTGGTCTCAAACTCTTGACCTCAGGTGATGCACCTGCCTCAGCCTCCCAAAGTGTGAGGATTACAGGCATGAGCCACTGTGCCAAGCCTATTCTTTATAAATATAAAAAATACTTAAATACAGCTGACTTATCATCTAAAATAAAAATAGAATCTTAATCCTCAGCCCTTACCATCCTTTAATGGCTCCTCATTTCAAAAGCCTAAAACGTAACTCCTTAGTCTGGCATATAAAACCTTAACGGCCTTTCCAATGTCACCCCTCCCCACTTTCTTAGATGCTCTTCTGACAGAATTACTTATATGTCTCCAACGTTCTCATGCAATTTGATGTTTCCTTCTCTTCACTCTTCTTAAAATGTCCATCACTTTCTTTATCAACTTGTGAAATTCCCAATTCCAAAATCAACTCAAAAATATATCTCTTTATTAATCTTCCTCAGGATTCTCACATGAACAAAATTGAATGTCGTCACTTCCATAGTTCCAGAACATAATATTTACATATTCCCACATTTTAGCATATTTTAGCATAAGACCATTAATTTGAAAATCCTTTTCATCCTTCTCAGTATTCCTCAAAGACAGGGACATGGTCTGTTTCTACATTCCTGGAACGTGCAAAATCAGTAGATGTCATCTGAATCACTGGATGAATGAATGAGACAGATTATCCCTGCACATACCTAAACTCTTTTCCAAGGAAAAAAAATGAATGTATGGTGTTAGAATATTAACTAAGTAGTTTTCTTTTCTATACAAGATACTTTTAAAATCTACTGCCAGGAATAAATCATGTCTGCTAAAGAGTTGGTTAATTTGCTTCGGTTTTTTAAATAAGGGAAACTACACAAATTATTCTGATTCCCGAGGTGCCCTGGGACATTCGGTCCTAATGACATGGATGATTCTCATTTAAAATGTATTTTCCTCCCTCCATAGTTCTGATTGCTTTCTATGCTCTTTTGTTTTATCAACCTCCTGTACATATACTTTTTGCTTTGGCAATTTCTAATTATCTTGAAAAAGAGGAGGAAAACAAATAAATAAAAGACTAATATCACTAAAGTTTTTTCACATTCTATTATTATATGATGTTAAGGAAATCAAAAGTTTTATTGACAAATAAGTTAAAAATGACATTTATGAAGAAAAATATTTCCTTAAGACAAAGCCCTCTTAGGCATACATATTATTTAGATGTTGTGTTCATAGTCTATCTACTTCTAAACAAACTTAAAATGTATACTACCCTCCCTAACTTTATACTCACCTGTTTAGACAAATGCACATCTTCTGTTTTTCCCTTTACCAGTCTCCCTTTTTCACCTAAAGTCTTCACTAAGTAAGTACTGTAAAGAACTGTCAGGTCACAAAAAGAGTAAAGAAAATACATATTACATACGTATAGGCTGTGTTCTGTATTTTTGTAGTTGTGTGATCTTGGGCAAGTTATTTTCTCTATTTTAGCCTCTGTGTCCTCATATTTATAATATGAATATGTTAGTTATCCATTCTACTTCACAGGACTCAAGATAATCAGATGGGCCCTTCATGGATGTATTATCTGTGAGTGGAAGCTTAAATTAGTATGTCAAGGCTTAGTTGCAATACTATAACATTTCAATTACTATCTTAATTTTGTTGTTATAATTAATAAGCAAGCTAGTCTCTTGATTATTCTTAACAGCCTAAAGTATGTTGGGCTCATAAAGGCCTTGGGGCTATTTCCCCCCTAATTCTTTGAACTATAATGACAAAGCCTTACTCTTTGTTTGTTTGTTTGGTTGGTTGGCTGGTTGAGATGGAGTCTCACTCTGTCATCCAGGCTGGAGTGCAGTGGTGCTATCTTGGCTTATGGCAACCTCCACCTCCTGGGTTCAAGTGATTCTCCTTCCTCAGCCTCCCGTGTATCTGGGATTACAGGTGCCTGCCACCATCCCTGGCTAATTTTTGTATTATATTCTAGTCTTACATTTTTTTCATTTTCTTAATGGTGCCTTTTGAAGTACAGATGTATTTAATTTTGATGAAATCTAATTTTTCATTTTTAGTAGAGATGGAATTTCACTATGTTGGCCAGGCTGGTTTTGAACTCCTGACCTCAGGTGATCCACCCTCCTTGGCCTCCCAAAGTGCTAGGATTACAGGCATGAGCCACCACACCTGGCCAAGAGTGTCTTTTAAACAGTAGGCACCCATTAAATGTTGGTTGAGTAAATTGGACAATTGAAATATGTACTGAACACCTGCAATAACCATTAAAGTGTCATCATGAAAAAGACTGTAAATAGGTTTGATTTTCCAAAAATTTTACTCTTGGCTGAATTGGTGGAGGAAAATAGTTAACAAGCAAACAAATGAACAGAGGTTCGTATTTCAGGTCATGAAAGCAGTGATGTCATAAATTGTCTCAGATAGCAAAGATGAATTAAATTCCATGGTCAAGAAAGGCTGTCAGCTGGTGTTTGAGCTGAAACTTTATTTGCCAAGAAGGAAGGGGCTATCTTATTTTGTCCAGGAAGATGCTATGGCTCTGTACATGAATAGATTAATGCTGTTATCATGGGAATGAGTTAGTTACCACTAGAATTAGTTTCTGATAAAAGGGATGAGTTTGCCTCCATCTTGCTCTCTTACATGCTCTCCTCCGCTTCAGCCCTTCCATCCTGAGATGACACAGCACAAACCCCTCACTAGTTGCCATCCTCCTGATGTTGAACTTTGTGTCAACCAATGAGAGTGCTAGAAATACATTTTTTTCTTATTAATTACATAGTGTGATATTCTAGTATAGCAACATAAAGCATACTAAGACAGAAGATAAAGAAGCACAGCCATTTTGGTAGAGGAAACAACAGGTGAAATCTTGCCGGCTGACTGACTTCCTGGTTAAGATTCTAAGTGTTGTTTTACGTCTAGGCTCTCCTCCACGGGTAACACAGCTTCACAGATACATGGCCTCATAGCAATTCCCATGCTGGTACAGCTGGGTAATCTTTCCATCTGTGGATACTAACCTTGTGAGTGACTTTCTCTGGGCACAGCTCAGCTATACTGCAGACGGCTATGCTTGTGTATGTATGCGCAATTCTATGCACTTTAAAGAATGACTAACAAAACACTCTGTTCACCTCTTGTGTAACCTGGTTCTTGTTATATGGGCCTTTCAGGATTTTGAAGCATCCCCAATCTCTATCCACTGTATTCTGGTAACAGTCCTGTTCCTATACACCCTCCCCTCCATGACATATACATACACATTTCTGTCAATCAAAATTGTCTCCAGATATCACTGTATATCCCCAGAGGGGCAAATTTGTCCCCTGTTGAGAATCACTGTTCCTGAGGATAAAATATTAGTGTCACCTCCTGCCTTACAAAAAGCTTTCTGAGTGATCTGGAGGCACAACATTTGCTTATGCAATTTTGTAGTGGTCATTTCTAACCTTGCCAGTCATCAGGTATGCTGTGCAGGTCTGACTACTCAGTATCTGAATTCCTCCCTCCATGTCCAGAAGCTAACCCAAATCATGTCCTATTTCTGGAATTCTGCTGCCTCATACATAAAATGAAAGGCAAAATTAGATGATGTCCAAGAAGCACACATCTCAAATGCACAATAATTCTTGAAGACAGCATCTTACAGTCTTCAGTGTGGTTGATATTCTCACAATTTGCACAATGTTATGTATTGGGATCTGAGGGACTTAGGTCACTACAATGTACATGTAGAGCTTACGTTTTGTCCCTCTTTAATTATTGGGTTCGTTCATTTTTTTCTAATATTGTTTAGAGTAGATTCTACTGTTTTTGTTTTATTGTTCGTTTGCAGTTGTTTCAAGCATTTTGTGTTTTAAGTTCAAAAATATAGTAGAATAGTATTTAAGACACCTTTATGGATTTTTTTTTCCTACAATGTAATATTAAAAATGCACCTTTTAAAGTGAGGGTAAATATGAAACAGTCTTCTTTACTCTTTCATTAAGTAATCCAGTTACGCAATACATATTATTGTTGAGTGCTTGGATCCAGGAAATGGATGGGATGGGAAGGTGCTGGCCCTGCTCTTAAGAAGAAACGTACTGGTCCTACTCTTAGGAAGACAACAATTTAATTGTGAAATAGGCATTGCAATACAAATTGATAAGTGCTACAAAACAGGAACCATGCAGAGTGGTACAGAACAGAAAGAAGAAACATCTACCAAACCTGGAGAGACAGATTTAATTAAAACATACTGTCAGTTTTAGCACACATGTATTTAACCTACACATACACACAATGTACACATACTATGTGTGTGTGTTTCTATACATATGTACATATATATGCATCATATGCATATACATATCTATACAAACTATATACATATACATTTGCATATATATTTGTGTATATATAGTCATACCTATTCACATTATTCATAAATACATATATTTATTCATAAATATACATATTTATTTGGATCCAAAAATCCTAAGCCTTTTATAAACAGATTCCAAAGCCAGATTTGAACCATGGTCAAGTTAAAATCTGGGATAGAAATGTAACTATGCAGCTAACACCTGTATGTGTAATGTTTGGTGTTCTTATTTAAACACTTTTGCTGGACCCTAGGTTCTCCACAGCATTCAGGTAAAAGCAAATAAAGAAAGAATGACAACAACAAAAAGCTTAGAAGTAACGTTATTTGTACTGTAATACACATCAGGGAATTTGGAAGCATGGAGCTCAATAAAGTAGTTTTTCAATTTGCCAGGAGCAGCAGGAGGGAGACCAAAATCTGAATAAAGAGATCTGGGTGCCAGTAAATCTGTGAAACACTTTAACGTGGAATTGTATTTCCTGACAACATATGCATTCAATGAAGTAAAGATATTGGATTGCAATTTGCACAGCATCTATTTGTAAGTTAATAATTACCCATCAGGAAAAATGATGCTTTTCAAAATTATAATAAAATGTGTCATACTAAAACCTTTAAAGAGTGAGTGAGTGGTTTCATTTTGTTTCAGGGTCACAATTGGCTTCAATGTATAGCCTCGCCAAGCATTACAGGAGAGAAGCTTTTGTGCAAAGTGAGTGTAGCACCAGGTCAGCACCACTCAATCACTGTTCAATAGACTTCCTTCAGATAATACAATGGGCGTCAAAATAACCCAAGAAAAACAGTGTGAGTCCATTTCAGCTGAAGGATTATCCCATTGAGAGCTTAAATTTCTCTTCGTTCTACACTCATTTTCACATTTTAATTTACAGTTCATTTATAGATTTCCCCAAATAATGATTTAGCTATTGGGTAATGTTGCTCAAGACCTTTTCACTGCATATGATATCCCTTTTGTATTTTAAAAGGTCCATCTCCTCTCAAGCTAGTAGTGTTCAACTTTGTACAATACAACTCAATTGAACCAAAGACTTAGTAAGTCCCAGTACATCAGTTAGTCATTCATTGTGTCATTCAGTCAAGGAATCAGTGAACAGTATTTGTGCAGAATCATGGTATGTTGTACCCAAACACATTTTCTAATAGGATACAAATAGAAATGGAAGTTTACAAAAATACATAGTATTGAGGATAAAATCAAAGTCAAACTTAGAAACACTGACAGTGAAAATCATGACTATTATTATTACTGATTTCTCTCCTTCCAGTCCATCCAAAGTAACTGGTCAAATCAGTTATGGTCTCCAACTTCCCCTACAGGGAGTGGTTAGGAATGGACACATGGTCAATCTGATCAATGACCAGAGAAGTCTGTGGAGGCTACTTTGAATGACTTCTTTGTTTGTATGAAAGTGGCACTGGGCCTTGCTGTGTACAGATGAAACATTTGAAGTTCTCACAGACACCTTGCTATTTGCCCGAGTATGATGACAACACAAAGAAAGACAGATGGAAGAGATGGAAAGAAGGTATGTTCTTAATGATTTTGTGCTTACTCAATCAACATTGAAGTCTTCCCTACTCTTAGAGTTTCTAATACATTTTTCTTGTTATTTAAGCCCATTTGATATTGTGTTTTATTTGCAATTTGGAACACCATAATCAAAGTGGTGTAATATGGTATTCTTTTCCTGTAACACAAGTTGTCCATATATGAAGAATCTTAAAAAATTTGTATATTTTGGCACACATAAATAGTATCCAGTGAATATTATCTGACTAAATAAGCAAAAATGCATATCAAAGTTTAAACATGGAGATTTGACATTGTCTTTTAGGGTGGTTAGAAATTTGACACAACATAAATGTCAAAAAACTTGAGAAATACTTAAATTAATATGTGATTCAATAAAGAAAACTATTAGACATTCATTAAGGATTATGTTTTCGAAAACTATTCAGTGATATAGAAGAATGGTTATGCTAAAATATCAAGTGATTATAAAATAGAAATCATATAAAATATATTAATGCTAGATCTATCAGCTGGCTTCTACTGCAATTTGGCCACTTTCCAGGCACAGTGCTGATTATCTTAAGGACATCATTTCACGTAATTTCCCAAGCAGACCGATGTGGTAGGTGCTCTGATTATTACAGTGTTACAGATAAACAGACAGGTTTTGGAGAGTACATAACTTGTCAAGGATCATATAGCTATGAGGTGTGAGCTGGCTTTGAATACTGAGATTTCCCTCTAATATATTTAGGATGAATAGGGTCTGGATCTTGTCCACATCTGGATTAGCCTGTTGTGTGGCCAGCTTTCCTTGGTGGCTGGATCCTCCCAGGACATTGAGAGGTTCCCAGCATTTCCTTTCTCTTCACTGTGGATTACCATCTATGCCCTTCCCCAATGCCTGATGACAGAGCATGGCCTCACTTCCTGCCTCATTCCAATCATTTAATTTCTCACAGTTCTGAATATATAATGTTCAATTAAATATTCTGAAAAAATTACATCACTGAGACTGAAATGTATAAGTTACAGCTAAACATTTCTGTTTCTCAGAGTCCCTTACCATTACTGCCATGGGGAATTCCCCACTGGCTGTCTCTTTCCGTCCAGCTGGGCGTCCTGCTACATTGCTGGAGCTTTTCCTCTCTCCACCTCCTGTCTCCCCAGCTGTCAACTTTTACCCATATCTGAGTCTCTGTTAGCTGTCTATACTAAACATCCCAAACTAGGTTCTTGTATATTTTTGCATATCCCCAACTTCTTAAGATGCTATTGAATTTTTTAGGGAAAGAGGGCAGTATCTTCTTGTACAAACACTTAGACTATCAGAACTACAAATTATTTTATACACATTTCAGGAAGAGCTTTCTATTTTCTAGATTCCCAAAGTTAAAATTTACCTTTAAAATAAAATATAATTTATTTATAAAAAATAAAATCAATTGTTTTTATGAAATACTTTTTTTATTTAAAAAATGTTTTTGCTAGAGGAGTTAAATTATTATTCCATATGTGCACTTAGCAACTGTGCAACATAGGTGAATTCCTTTTACCTCTTTTACTCTCACCCTTCTCCTCTGTGAGAAGAAGGGCCATCTCTATCATTTCCATACCTTTTCCTCTTGCTCATCAACCTTTCTGTTTTCTGCTGCTGTTCAGGAAATCATATAATAAAGCCTCAGCACTGCCAACGTGACTATATTTCTTAACTGTAACACCCAAATCTCCAATGAAAAAATCCTTTATTAATAGGATTACCATATAATTTGTCATCCAAATTGAGACAATTTTGAGAGTGTAAAGCAATGTTACTAATAAATATACCTCATAAACCAGAACAATGTGGGCAACTGGAGACCTCTGGTCAACCTTTATCAGGGGAAGTTCATGCTTTAGGGCTAACCAGTTTAAGAAAAATAAGGGTGTTTTAAATATTAAAATGAACATTTAAATTTTATCCAGAGGCCTCTAAGCTGTATCAGATGTGCATTTGGAGCAATATGCTGTATTAGATGTACTGTATAGATCACCTCTCTTTCTAATAAGAAGCTTCCAAAGTATGATTGTGATATGGTTTGGCTGGGTCCCCACCCAAATTTCTCGAACTGTAGATCCCATAAACCCCATGTGTCATGGAAGGGACCAGGTGGGAGGTGATTGAATCATGGAAGTGAGTTCTTCCCATGATGTTTTCTCGTGATAGTGAATAAGTCTCACGAGATCTGGTGGTTTTACAAAGGGCAGTTTCTCTACACACGCTCTCTTGCCTGCCACCACTTAAGATGCGCCTTTGCCTTTCTTTCACCTTCCACCACAATTGTGAGGTTCCCCCAGTCATGTGGAACTATGATTCCATTAAACCTATTTTTCTTTATAAATTACCCAGTCTCAGGTATTTCTTCATAAAGTATGAAATGGAATAATATAGGCTGTCACCATTTCAACAATGGCTTGGTTCACAAAAGAGAAATGTAAGGACAAAAGAATTTTTCACTGTCTGCCCCATCAAATCCTATTGGCAGCCATTGACCTTGTCCAGAAGCAACCAATGCCTGTCCTTTAAATTGACACTTACCTTTGCCTTAAATACTTTATCTACTGTAGGAAAATCTACTTTCCAATGACATCAGTGTCTTTGATGTGAAGCTTTCTATCCTAATTTATATTTAATGTTTCAGAAGCTTGCTTCTAAAAGCATACTAAAAATATGAATGAATTCAATGTAAGTAGCTCACACAAATCCTATTTTTTCTATTTACGTAGCAATTCTTTTTGCTTATATTTGATTCCTTGTAAAGGAGAAGAATAAAAGGAGAATTTGCTTCATTGTTTTTGATAATTCCCAAATTACAAGGGGAATTTATTGTTCTTGAAAAATTCTTTAAGTAAAGGTGTCCATTACCCATAACTGCAGCAGCAGTAAGAGGCTCGTATTCACCAACGGAAAGAACTTTGGTCCAAATGGAAGAACCTGAGGGACTCACAGTAGTTCAGTTGTTTTCTTTAGCTTTTCCATTTTGTATTTCAATTAATTTTCCCTCTGACAAAAATCTAACAAGAAAACTGAATGGTAAAGCCATTTTGTTTAAAGAAATGTATCTAGGGAAAAAACAGTACAGATGTAAAAGTGAGCAGACTGTATATTTAATTAATATTATAAAAATATAATGTGCTTCAACTGGAGCATGGAAATCTTATCCCTAGGCAGAAAAAACAATCTGGTATTACAAATCCCAGAATAAAAGCACTATACACACTGACATATACATACATACAGTCATTGATATGTTAAGTGCAATTTTAGCTTAAAGAGGGACAGTGTTTTTGCCTCAACCATGCACATACATATCAATTATTTAATATACATTTATTAAGTGCCTACCATGTGCTATACACCAGGAGAAGTTCTATTATGTTATATATTTATATACAATACATAAATCAAGTTTTACTGCCTAAAAATATAAATTTTAGTGGAAATCACACAGAAGCAGCAGTTGATTTCAATATATTTCTGATTAAATAATTGATTATGCACAGAAAAATCTTAAACGAAGAATGGTTTAACTTGTCTTCATTAAACTACATTTCTAAGAAAAATCTGGCAAGTTTTATTGCAAGCATACAAAAATATTTTGAAAGTGCATTCCTTACTTCCTTAAAATACATTTTATCTACAATCTATACTTGTTTATTACCCCTCTGAGAACTTCTATTAGGTCTTAGAAGATGTGCAAAACATATTTACGAACAAATGGACCAGAAATATTAAACCATTAAAGACTTCACCTAGATTAAATAATTATGCAGCAACAATATAATCTAAATTTAGTATATGTCAAAAAATTTATGTAGTTAATATGAAATTATGAACAAAAGTGTTACAGTTCTACCAGTCTGTGAAATTGAATGATGCAAAATATTAGAAGTGTTATTAGTTTTAGCAGCATTCATTAAATCTTCAGTATCTATGATGCCTGCTGCTGCAGCCTTGTAGGTATTTAATGCAGGTATTTTACATACTGAAAAAAATTCTAGTTTTGCACCACCTCAAAATGTAATAAGCATTTTCAATAATGAATGAAAATGAAAATTCAGTTACGTACATTCTAAAAAACACTTCTTTCGTGAGTTTTAGAAAGGTATGTGTAACAAATACTGATTAAATAAAGGATTAAGAAATTATTGTTCTGTTTTTAAAGTTTGTGAAAATTGAGAATCTGCCGTCTTTTGTCAGGGATTTAATGGATTTTTTTTTCTTTCCAATATCAATAGTGACTACAATCTACCTCATAACCATTGTCGAACTGAACCAAGGAAGTAACTGTTAGGCCTGTAGTAACAGTATGTGAACCACATGGCCCCTTACATCACAGAAAGTGCTTTCTATTCCTTTCCGATCTCAGTTGTTCTTCTCCTTAACAATTGGTTTGCTTTCATTTGATAGGTATTTTGAATTGTGTAAGTGTCTAGGATTCCCTGAATGCAGTAGCTGCAAGAAAGCAATCTAACCTTAAGGCCTACTATGAGGAATTGGAGTAGGGATTGGATGCAGGGAGCATTAATTGGTTGCCTGAGGGATTTAATTTGTTTTATAAATGTGTTTCGTTGGGTTTGTTTTTGTAAATTATGTTTGAACAATCAGAAATTTTACAAATACACACAGGTTTAGAAATAGAGAGAGAAACAAACGTGCATACAATTCTAGCAACAATAGGAGGAATTTTAAAGGAAGTAACTGACCAAAGTCTCCACAACCCCTATAACCTCATACTGGCCTCCTTCACTAATGTATAACATGTGCCTGTTTCCTGCTAATTATTTGGTTTTGCATCGTTTGGGTTTTGTAACTTATTTTCCTTATCTATGGCTTCATTTCATTTTATTATTCTTGTTTATTTTGTTTTTCCCTTTCACCATTATCTAACTTATAATATTGCTCTGTATTTTAGTGCTTTTTATACTAATGTAGTTAATGTATAAATAAAAGAAACAAAGATTTGTTAAATTTAACTTAATGTATTAGTCAGTTAAGTATTTATATCTTGTCTTTTTATATTGTATTTTCACTTGTTTATAATTTTGTAGCTACTTCAAATCTCTTATGAAATGAGTTAGGGATTGTTATAAAGCCAATCTTAACCTTTTGAAAATCAAATTTTTACCAATGATTTCTTCATATAATCCCACAATATTCGCCAGATGAGCCTATTTGGCTGAAACATGGTCAGAGAAAAGTAGACAAATGTGTAAGTGTAAATTTCCAGATAATACAGAGAATCCTCTGCTTGTCACAGGAATCCAGAAATCTCACTCTTCCATTTTTAAGTGCTCTGACATCTACAGTGAGTGCTGCTGAATTTCTCCTTGAGCACCTGATTCTGTGTTTCACAACGCTTTTTCAATGTTGCTGTTTATTGAGACCTTTCTATGTTTTGGGGAATAGACTAGCTACTTAAAATATGTTATTTCATTTAGCCTGTTCTACAGTCCTGGGAATTTGGTATTATTGTATTCCTTTAGAAAATGAGTCCACTGAGATTAGAGAGGCTAAATAACTTGCCCAAGGCCGCGTGGGTAGGAAGCGGCTCAGCTAGTAACGATCCTGGGTTGAGTTACTCCAAGGAGTTACTCCCAATGTGTTTGTTATCCCTAGACAGGAGGGTTATCAACCAAAGGAGCTGGCAAAAATAGATGGCACCTCTAAGGCTCTTACCTGCAATTAGAAACGGCCAAGGCAGCTGCTCTGACCATAACATTCTAGTAGAAAAGAGTTGGTAGGAAGACAGTAAGGCAAAAGACAAAAGGAATTCTTATGTTTTCCTAGAAAAGAAAAAAAGAATCCAGTTATTTGACACACCTGAGTTAACATGCACTTTTTAAAAATAAGAATAGCCTCTTGAATAAATTCCGAACTTAACAATCCATCATAACTTGGTGTGAATTCCACACGCTCTGTACCCCTTGCTTCTTACTATATTTGAACTATAGTAGCAAATTTCCTCTCCTAAAAACACACCCTGCCCTAGGATCTTGTTATTCCCTATGTTGTTAGGCTTGTTCCTGGCTTATTTCACGATTGGTGTCTCCTCCTTCAAGACCCAACTTAAATACTGAGGAAGTTAAGGTAGCTTTTCTTATCTAGCATATCTAAGCTACCTTCCTCTCCTCTCAATTAATTTCTGTTTTATCACTCAATTAATTTTTCTCACAATATTTAGCATATTTTCAAGTAATTTTTAAAATTATTTTTAGGGATTTTTGGTAACTCTGAATCTTTTTGTTTACATCTATTTTCTATTTTTCTAGCAATTGTATTATGATTTTACATAATTATCGGCCTTTTTTGTTGTTGTTGTTTGTTTGTTTGAGACGAAGTCCTGCTCTGTTGCCAGGCTGGAGTGCAATGGTGCCATCTCAGCTCACTGCAACCTCCACCTCCTTGGTTCAAGCAATTCTTCTGCCTCAGCTTCCCGAATAGCTGGGATTACAGGTGTGCCCCACCACGCCCAGCTAATTTTTGTATTTCTAATAGAGACAGGGTTTCACTATGTTGACCAAGATAGTCCAAATCTTTTGACCTTGTGATCCACCCTCCTGGGTCTCCCAAAGGGCTGGGATTACAGGCATGAGCCACCGTGCCCAGCCCCCACTTTTTTTTTCACTGTCTTGCTGGGACCTTCCTTTAAGGCACCTTAGCTCACTTAGATTTCCTCTTCCTGGATTTGAGTGTCAATCAAAGTAGTTAAACACTGAAAATGTTTAGAGTCCATTTATCCCAGCTGTTCCACACCAAAGATATTCTTCGTTAGTTATGTAGATACTTAGAACAGCCATAGTTTCTGCACAAATTTAATTATTTAGTTATTTTTTGTTTGTTTTACTTTAAGTTAACCTATATTCTTTCAATACATTATTTTACTTTTTCTTATAAGTTAAACAAAATCAGAAAGTATGCTTATCCTGCTCTGTATCTGCAAACCCAAATATAAGCCCCATGAGATCAGAAACTCTGTTTGGTACATTAAACATCCGGAACAATGTGTGATAGCTAGTGTGCATCTAATAATTACTTTTAAATATAAAATGAATGAATAAAATCTGCTGAATGTTCTGAAAGTGGCCTTTAAAGCAGATAATTGAATTCAAGAGACATGTCTGTTTGTAGCTTTAGCTCCTCTTCACTGAGTTTGTTCCCACATCCTACGTACTTGTTTTCCTCCTAATAAGTGAAGGCTTCTCACTCTTCTGTGGTCTATTGTCACTTCTTGTGGAAGATCATATGCTCTGAATTACTGACTTGACCAGACTAAATTTACTAAGCTATGTGACTTTTGGGCAAGTTTCTTAAGCACTCTCTAAATTTTAGTTTCCTTCTATGCAAAGTGGATAATAATACATGCTGTCTCTTGAGCAATACCATCAGCTCACCAGGGTCTGTTTCATTTTTTGTTTCTAAGTACTCAGAAAGGTTCCTTTTTCAGGCTTTGACAGTGAGTCAGGGCTAATGTGACTAGGTGAAAATGATGCATGCTGCTTTGAGGCCTGACCCCTAAAAGCTTAGGCTCAGTCTATTACATATTCACTTTTCCTTGGTCTATTGCCCATTGCTATCCAGCAGACAATATTAAGACTCAATGGTCCAGGACAATGAATCTGGAAGGCCTCCAAATGACTGCATTTTACCTTCATGTGAGCAAGCAGTAAACTGTAGTTGAAGACACTAATATTTGGAATTTTGTTGTTGTTGTTGTTATATCAGGTAACATAACTTGATTAAGTAGATCTACAATTATAAGAATTCTAGTGAGGATTATTTAGGATAGAACCAGTACAAAGCATCACTCAAAAAAGATTTAATAAACATTATTAACATATTTCTCCATTCATTTTTACCACTGTCCAATATGTTTTCACCAGCCCACTTTTACTCCCTTCTTACCTCTTAAATAAACATGTATTTTTATTGGATTATAAATACTACATAACTTTTTATGGACCAAGTTCCATTACTTTCACTGATTGCTTCCCAATTTCTTTTGAAACTTTCTTTTTCCAGTGGTTCATCTCTGCCAGTGAATATATTCCCATTTCATGCATTCATGAGGAACACTGCTTTACTTCTTCTATGGCCTTAATCTACAATCGTTTCTCTTGTATGTTACAGAAAAAAAAAATTCTACTAAAAAAGTGATTTGGATCCTTTGTATCTTCTTTTTTACTACTCTTTTACTCATAAAAGTTTTCATTCATATTCTTCATCTCCTTCATTATACTTAAATATTTTCTTAGAGATCACACATATCGAAACAGTCAAGTTAAATTTGCAATTTTTCTACTGCTCTTCAGCACTAGAATTATAGTTAGAAATACAATAACTAGCACTGCCAGTTTTTCTCCCCATGACAATTCTTGTTCCAACATCTTATTCCCACGATCTCTTTGGAAATTAGCCACACTCGGGGTTTTTAACCTATCTCAATGGATATCTACTAACTTTCTATGTCTGGTCTTATTCTGTCTATGGAGATTTGCCTGGACCTTTCCAATGGTGTGCTAGACATAACTGATTGTTAAAATTTATTTTAACACCTAAATGTTTTCTTCCTCTTAAACTGTTCTGGACATGTCTAAAACCAACCTCCTTATTCCCATATGGGCTCTCTCTTCTTTCTAAACATGCTAACTGTCATAATTTTTTCAAACCACCCACATTTGGAAACACAAGGCACCAGTTAGTTATCATCATTCCCTATGTTTAACAAGAAATTAGTTGAATCATTTCCTCTACAAAATATCTTGAATACCACTTTTCCTTTTCCTCTTGGCTCATTGAATGATACCACTCAATTGCTCAAGTCAGAGAGGCCCATCTTTGATCGAGTCTCTTTGATTTAACACTCCCTTTAACCCCCCAATTCCAACTGCTAATTTCTACAACTCTTAACTATGAAATATTATTCAAATTCTTTTTCAGTCATTCATTACCATGGCCAATATTTTGGATTGGCCTCCTAGGATCTGTCTTCTCTATCACCACGAAATTCTGTAATAGCCATTCTTCTATCCCACTCAAATCCCCCAAAATCCACTATTGACAGGTCAACCACAGAGATATTTCTAATGTTAAATCTAACTTTTACTGTCCTTCAAAGGTTATCCATTGTATTAAGGTAAAGGGCATCGTCTTTAAGTAAGCTTGTGTAGTTTCCATTTGTGAAGCCCAATTAAGTACTCATTCTCATCTTTAGTTTTCAATCATACTGTACATTCGATTAACAGTAATTATTTATTAGTAATATGCTTTGAACACATGTTTTCTTCTGCCTGAAGATTTAAGTGCATGCCATTTACTGTAGTCAAAAAATCCTCTACCTCTGGCTGTTTGTCTGGATAACTGCAAATCACCCCTATTATCACTTAGACAAAGGGTGACCACATAATTTGTTGTTCAAAATGAGATTATTTTGAGAGTAGCAAGAGTATTAAGAATAATTACACCAAGGTAGCAGACATACCCAGTAACTATTCTGGAAAAACTAGGATATATGGTCATAAAAATTAGGTATACTTACCAGAAGATGTGTCTGATCATCAACCCCAAGTTATTTATTTTTCATTACTCTTACATAGCATTCTATTTCTCTTATAAAATAATGTATTACATTTTATCAGCAGGCAGTTGATTCCCTCACAGTAGCCACATTTAGGGCTGACTAGTCCCTATTCCACAATCATTTCAGGTATCACCATTTTGTGGTGATAAAGATGACAGATCCTGGGAGGCTAATCCAAAATACCGGCTGTGGGAATGAATGGCTAAAAAAGAATTTGAGTAATATTTCATAGTTAGGAGTTGTAGAAATTGGAGGATTGTTGGAATTTGGGGGTTAAGGGAGTGTTAAATTAAAGAGTTCCAATTAAAGATGGGCCTCTCTGACTTGAGCGATTGAATGGGTGGAGATATCATTCAATGAGCCAAGAGGAAAAGGAAAAGTGGTATTCAAGATGTTTTGTAGAGGAAATGATTCAACTAATTGAGTGTTAAACATGGGAAGAGTGATAAAGAACTGGTGCCTTATTCCACAACCACTCCTGGTTGTGGAATGAAGATTATTTGACCAGGATTTGAGAGTGAGAAAGCTGATCTGCCAGCAGCAACAGCAGTAGCAAAATTCTGCCTCCCCACCCTCTACTAGATAATGTAGGAAGAGCCAGGCTCAGGAGATTCTAATTCCCTCCCCACTTAAAGATCACTCAGTGTATTAGTATGTTCTCACACTGCTGTAAAGAAATACCTGCAAGTGGGTAATTTATAAAGAAAAGAGGGTTAACTGGCTCATGATTCTGCAGGCTGTATAGAAAACATAGTGGCTTCTGCTTCTGGGGAGGCCTCAGTAAGATTCTAATAATGGTGGAAGGCAAAGTGGGAGTAAAGCATCTCACATGACAGGAGCAGAAGCAAAAGAGAGAAAGTTGGGAAGTACCACACACTTTTAAACAACCAGATCTCATGATAACTCACTCACAATTGCAAAGTGATGGTGCTAACATATTTATTAGAAATTCACCCCATTGATCCAATCACCTCCCACTAGGCCCCATCTTCAGCATTGGGGATTTCAATTCAATGGGATATTGGTGGAGACAAATATCGTAACTACTTCAATCAGCAACAGTAGGAAATTCCAGAGGATACCTTGTACATCACCAGAAAGGAATGAGCTGGGGTCCCAGCAGTGCAAGAACAAAACAGACAAGAATATTGTGACTTCTCTTTCTTACTGGTAGACTGTTGTGCTTTCTCTTTCTCTTTCACACACACACACACACACACACACACACACACACACACACCACTCACTCTCTCTCTCTTTCTCTCTTTTGCTGGCAGGAGAAATCTTACAAGTTTGAGAAGAAAACATGGCAAGTAACTAAGAGAAATCTCTGGTCAATACTCAACAAAGTTCTCAGTCCAACAATAGTCCATAAATGAAATCCTGCCAATAACCAAGTAAGTAAGCATAGAAGTGCATACTTCCCCTGTTGAACTTTCAGATGAGATAGTAACCCAGCTTGTGACCTTCACTTCAGGTTAAAGAGAGATCATGAATCAGAGGACCCAATTACGCTGTGACCAGAGTCCTGGTCCATTGCAGCTGTGAGATAAGTGCATGTTGTTTAGGCTGCTAAACTTGTGGTTATTTGTGTTCCACAATAATAAATAACTGATAAAAATGCTCTATATTCTTGATTCTCATTATCAATTAAACATTTCTTTATTCATGTAGGGACATTAAATTCCTTAAAAATTAAGGTAAACTATCTTGAAAACAAAGCCTAAGGAGTCGATGTGTTTTTATATACCCTCCTTCATCTGCTACAGATCAAGTTAAGTAAGTCACAATCACTTTTACTGTTGTAGAAAAGGTACTCCCTTTCCTTTATTCAGGCTCTTACTTGTGCTTAGAATAAATGTTTGTGGCTTCTGTGGCTAGCTAGCTGAAAAATAAAGGCTTTGGTTATTTTATGTTTCCTTCGCAGGCCATTTGTAGCATTGATTTAACCCACAAGCACTTTGGACTATTTTTTTTGCCTCAATTGCTCAAGCAGGTGGTTTTGTACAATGTAAAACACAGCTTAAAGGGGAAAAAAAACATGGAAGGACATTAAGTCTACAAGCAGGTCCTATGGTGGCTCCGGAAACATTGTGAGGTAACTCTAGGCACAATATTATTGATACCTATTTGGAATTTTCCTATAATGATCACTCAAGCAGGTGGTTCTGTACAACGCTGAACACAGCTTAAAGGGAAAAACATAGAAAGACATCAACTCTACAAACAGGTCCTGTAGTGGCTCTGGGAAAATTCTGAGATAACTCTATGCACATTATTATTGATACCTATTTGGAATTTTCCTGTAATGGGACAGATTTGATATACAATCTATTTACATGATGGAATCTTCCCTAATACACTTGTATCTTGCTGACAAGTTTTTCTTTCCCTATCTGCTGAACTTGTGTGTTTTATCTAATGGAAGCTGATTTTTAATGAGATGGAAGAACTTGCATACAAGGCAAGAAAGCCTCCTTTATGGTATTATTGTTAGCAGGGAAAGTAATATTAGCTTCTTCCACAAACAAAACTAGTCTTATTGTCTGAACACAACAAAACCCTATTTCTTGCTATGTCAAATCTAATGCAGATGTTCCTTGGTGGGAGAACTGTCTATGGTTTTTCAGAGATCCACACTATACATCTTGTAGTTCAACTATTTTCTAGGGCTGCAGAGGCATATACTTGATCCTTTGTTTTCAGCTGCTAGTCAGGAGAAAAGCAGATCATGTGAGAAATAATTTTCTGGGCCAGTCGTGGAAATGGTTTACATAGTCCACTAGACAAAAGCTAGTCCAATGGCCACATCTCACTGCAAAGGAGGCTGGGAAATGTAGTCTACTTTTGTGCCCCAGAAGAAAATGAAAACTAGTAAATATAGTCTGTCATGGGGGTAGATTAAAAGAATGTAATGTTAGTATAAATAGATTTAAGATTACAGAAATACAGTACATGATTTAGCAACTTAATTTCAACAATTGATCTGTATTTATTAAAGAAAACTTACTTTAAACAATTCTACACTATATAAATAATAATATTAATGTAATAATGCAATATTGGTGTGTTCTAATTGTGGGTTTAATTTTACCTTTTGATAATGATCATTTAACCTATTTCCTGATTATCTTTGTCAAATTATTTTCCTTTTCCCTATTTTCTGTTCCTTTCTCCTTGATAGGTTATATTCCCTTCTCATCTTCTTAAGAGAAGTTCACATATTGTATTTTACCATATTGCATTAAATAATTCATTCTGCATAAAACCTGTTAGGATATACTTTCTAGATTGGGTTAGGTTTTCAAAGGATTTTTACTGGAACTAAACACATTCTACTCTGCAATCCTGAACCATACTAGAAACAGAAGTTGCATATGTTGCCTCTTGGGAAGCAGAGCAGTTAAGTGGTATCTTGGAGTTCGATAGCTGCGAGAATGAAGTAAATGGCCAAGAGATGAAGGAAAATGGCAGGAGGGAGAATCTAGCACTGGCTACCAACTTCAGCAAGTAGTATTAATCGCTGCTTATGTCATCTCATGAGCAGAGAGCATCTTCCCACTGAGCATCTGAAGGGATGCATCTGCTACTATCCCAGTAGAAGTCACATTTTGTTATGCTGTAGCCTAAGCTGAATGATCTCTTGGTTATAACCTTGACAAATTTCCTAGGCTATTGGTTTCAGGATGCCCCCTTAGTCTGCAATGTTTTATATTGTTCTCTGGGTTTGTTTGCTGAGAAGGAGGTCGTGCTAGACCTGCAGTTCAGAGTTACTTAGGTAACCCTGACAGTGTAGTTGGCATTGTCTGCTCAAAAAAATAAGTGTTTGAGGAAAAATTGCTGTTCTTAACTATGTTCCATTATCTCATATGGAACGCGAAAGTTTCTTTCAGGATTTGTCTTCTTTTAGCTAGTTTATATGCCTCTGAAATATTAGATATTTTGTAAAATAAACTTTAATGCTCAATTACATAGAAGTATCGATGTGTAGAATTGGTTATACATAAAAGACTGGAATCACTTGAATTAAAACAGTGAAAGCTGCAGAGAACAAACTACAAAAATTTGTTCTGCTTCTCCCTTTTCTGCTTCTACTCCACTGATACTTCTCAGCGGCATTTTATAGACCCAAAGAAAAAGAAAACAGTTATTTTTTCTGGTTTCTTTTTTTCTTTTTATAAAAAAACAGTTATTTTTTCTGGTTTCTTTTTTTCTTTTTATAAAAATACTTCAATTATAAAATGTACAATATATTACTTATGCATATATATATTTATAAAATGAACACATATCTAATTAATATACTAGTCACTTGCTTTAAAGTCAATGTTTAGAGTGAAAGTTAATTTAAAAATCAAATCCATGTTTTTCCAACTTTTAAGCTCAGGGGTACATGTGAAGGGTGTGCAGGTTTGTTACATAGGTAACCAATTGTGTACCATGGTCGTTTGCTCCACAGATAATCCCATCACCTAGGTATTAAGCTCAGCATCCATTAGCTATTCTTCCTGATACTCTACATCCTACCACCCCCACCCTCAGACAGGCCCTAGTGTGTGTTGTTTCCCCTACCCATAAGTCCATGTGTTCTCTTTATTCAGCTCCCAAAGCCTTATCCTAATTATACTTTGATATTAATATGTGTGTATATTTTGCCATATACACATGAATCCTTAAACATCATCAGTCTCTGGGTCTGAACTTTGACCATTTGCCATCAAGGAACTGGGCATTATCTGAAAGAATTTGTTTTCTGAGTTTTAGAGAGAGGATAGCAATAGTTCAATTAGCAACAGATTTATCAGAAAATAGATCTTATCTGAATCTATTTGGTTTTGATATAACATATTTGAGATAAATAATTAATATGTCAAAACTGTATGTTTCCAGTTTTTTTATTATTATTATTATACTTTAAGTTCTGGGATACATGCATGGAACATGCAGGTTTGTTACATAAGTATACACGTGCCATGATGGTTTGCTGCACCCATCAACCCATCATCTACATTAGGTATTTCTCCTAATGCTATCCCTTCCCTAGCCCCTGACACCCGACAGGCCCTGGTGTGTGATGTTCCCCTTCCTGTGTCCATGTGTTCTCATTGTTCAACTCCCACTTTTGAGTGAGAACATGCCATGTTTGGTTTTCTGTTCCTGTGGTAGTTTGCTGAGAATGATGGTTTCCAGCTTCATCCTTGTCCCTGCACAGGACATGCCCTCATCCTTTTTTATGGCTGTATAGCATTCCATGGTGTATATGTGCCATATTTTCTTTATCCAGTCTATTGTTGATGGGCTTTTGGGTTGGTTCCAAGTCTTTGCTATTGTGAACAGTGCTGCAATAAACATACATGTACATGTGTCTTTATAGTAGAATGATTTATAATCCTGTGGGTATATACCCAGTAAAAGGACTGCTGGCTTCCAGTTTTAAGTGACAGAATCCCTGTTGATTGACACCAAAGAATATTTTCCCATGAAATACAGCATCTATAACTAGCTATTTAACAAGATTGGTTTGGCAGCTTGATAATTCCAGAAATTTTGAAACTATTTTTAGTAAATGTTTGGCTTTCCCTTATGGCTGAAACATGGCTATACGACTTCCAAGTTCCATATCTTAATACAATAACACCAAATCTACAATGAAAAAATGGGAAATGGTCATATTTGTTAAATAGAAAAACCTTTCCCAGAAACTTTCTCACAAATTTTTCATTAGATCTTGATATAGTTTGGATATTTGTCCTTGACAAAGTCTCATGTTGAATTGTAATCATCAGTGTTGGAGGTGGGGCCTGGTGGAAGGTGTTTGGGTCATGTGGGTGGATTCCTCACTCAGATGCTTAAAATCTTGCTTCTGTCACCAAAATCATGGCAACAGGCAAGGAGGAGCAAGTCACATCTTACATGGATGGCAGCAGAAAAAAAGAAAGAGCTTGTGCAGAGAAACTCTGCTTGATAAAGCCATCAGATCTTGTGAGACTTAGTCACTATCATGAGAACAGCATGGGACAAACCTGCCCCCATGATTCAATTACCTCCTGCAGGGTCCCTTTCACAACATATGAGATTTCAAGATGAGATTTGAATGTGGACACAGACAAACCATATCAATATGTGTATAACTTTATCGGTTATACTTTGAATGTATGTGTTCTTCTCAAATTCATATATTAAAACCTAATCATCAATGTGATTATATTAAGATGTAGAGCACTGTGGAGTTGATTAGTTCATTATAGCAAAACCCTATTGAATGGAATTTGTGCCCTTATTAAAGGGAGCATTCATATAGGAGTGCGAAGCACAGAGAGCTTCTCTGTCCCCTTCTACCATGTGAGGACATAGGTAGAAAATGCCTTCTATGAACCTGGATATGGGCCTTTACTGGACATTGAATCTGTTGGTGTCATGAACGCTGGACTTCCCAAACCCCGGAATAGTGAGAAATAAATTTCTGTTGTTTATAAGATATACAGTTTATGATGTTTGGTTACAGTAGCCCAAATAGACTTTAGACACCATACATATTTTCCCTAACCCTGAACCAAGGATTTGAACCAAGGCAATATGATTTTCCTTTTGGCCAGGGATTGGTCAGAGATATATACTTAGAAATAAAAGTTAAGTCTACTTCGATTGTGTAATATGGATTAACAGTTGGAAAGATTCTTCCTTCTTCCTTTCCTTCCCTCATTCTAAATAACAATAAAAAGGAAAACAGATAATGCATTAATTCCTACCTATCCTGCAATAACCAAATCAATTGCTTCTTCTTTTTAACACATTTATTCTTTAAGGGCTTTATTTTTAGTTCCAAATGATATTTTTTTATATTTAGTATTTTTGCTTGTCCCTACTGGTCTGTGAATGTCATGAAGCCATTAACTGTATCTAATCCAAATTCATACCTAAACATCTAGGACAGTTTATTATAAGTAGCAGATATTGGTTACTTCACCAAATTAAGTAAAATTACTCTGTAGTCTCTTCTCTCTGAGTGAATCATTAATTTGTTTTTAATAGGTTTAATTTCATTTTAAGGCTCAACATTTGTCCACAGAACCATATTTCTTAAATTTCATTGGAGTAAATAAAAAATCAGTTTTGAAATACAAATGTTCTCTGTTCACACTGCTTTGAGGAACATGAAATAAATAGTACAACTATATTTCTTTGAGGTAAAATGAATGCTGTTCCTGAAATTAGTAGCACCATGAATTGCAATTTACATTAAGAAATTCTGAACAAAACTATTTTATTTTTTAAATAATCAGTGTTTTCCCCCAGAAAAATACAGCTCCATGCTCTACTCTATTGCATTCAAATATATGACTGTAAGTCAGGCATCAAGTGGAATGCATGAGAACTTGATGTGTTAGAAGCGCTTTTGGATAACCAAAAATTGAGATCAATGGAGCTAACCTGGTTAGCTTGACAAACCTGTTGTGCATTTTATAACTTTTTAACTTAGAGGAGCAAAAAGAAATCACAGAATTTATTATATGCTGCAACAATGATACACACCTAAGTGTTGAATAAAACCTCCAGAGAGCCATCAGTTTATTTAAAGAGAACTTGGAAATGCAAGAGAGATCCCTCTGCCAGAGGAAATTCTTAATATATGGCTCCTGCCAGTGTGCTGGATTTGTTAACAAGTTTCTGTATCAGTTCACAAGACTACAAGCTTTTCTTAGGACACCACCTGCATACAATGTTTGTTCAGAAATGTCTACTTTGAAGAAGCCTAACATACATTTTAAGCCTTCTTTTCCACACACACACACACAAACACACAAACACAAATACACACAATCATCTTTGTTTTAAATCTATGTTAACAATAAAAGTTTGCATTACATTCACAGTATGAGTCTCTTTATTCCAAAATTTTATGAAATCTAGAACATTAATTATGCAGCATTTCACTGCAGGGCATGTAATTCTGTGTGTGTGACAAATTCATTCACTTCACTGACCATGAGAGAAGGTTTTGAATGAATTTGTGCCAAGATTTCTTTCTTTGGGAATTTAAGGTTTGTGATTATGAATGCCAACTCCTAATATTTTCTTAAAGTCACTCAACCAGTTTATTGAGTACTCATGCTACATAATTAACTAGAACAGTAGATCCTAGACCTGGAAACACATTGGAGTTCTATGAGGAGGTTTCTGAAAATGAACTCATCTCAAAACCACTGAATCAAAAACTCAGGGTGAAAGAAAGAAGAAAATCAGGATTCTATCAGCCCTGCAAGTTTGGGAACCAGCGCACCAAGCTCTCTTTCAAATCTATTAGGGGCTATGAAGTTGTATGAGTTAAAATTCTCCAAGTTGAAGGAAAGCGTAATTCAAACTAAATTTCAAATGAATGGAAACAATGGTTTAAAGCTAGCTCTTAAACTTGGAAGCTATAATAAATGGTTATTTTTAAGCCATTGAATTTTGAGGTGGCTTCTAAAGAGCATTATCTGTGGCAAGAGAGAATTGGTACAACTATAATCTGAATCGTAGCATGAAGCTGAGCCCTGCACAACCATAAGTGAAGCCTATGGCTGAGGCAACTTATGGCTGGGCAATGTTGTGGGCCAATTGGTTTAAGTCCGTTTACTTAAAGTAAATACTATGTTGATGAGGATAGTAATACTAGAACCAGTCAGGGACTCTCTCTGGAGCTGGGATACTGCACGATGGGAGAGGGCAGGATGGGTTTAGGGAAGACTCCTTAGGAGATTCAAAAGGAGTGAAAAGCATGAAGCTATCAATCCAGTTGTAATACTATACTAACATATATGGCAAAAAATCTTACAATAGCAGCATGAGACACTGGATTGTGGTAAAATTGCACAACATAGACTATAATTACAGTAAAAGTTCAAAGATAAATGGAATAAATAAGAACGGGAGACATCAAGACAAGTTTTATAGGGAAGGTAGAGTTGCAGTGATAATTTGAAAGATAAGCTAGGTGTGATAAAGTAGGAAGAGAAATTCTTAGTGATCTCTTTAGGACAGGACCAAAAGCTCTTTAACACTATGAATGGATGATTGTTGCACTACTTGAGGTCATTGCATGTAGAAAGATTATTTAGGGTTACTATAATTTTAAAATTAATATTCAATGTACTAAAGCTATAAATTCAAAGGTTTAGTTTTTATAAAGCATTTAAATTTAATTTATAAACATGTGTTTCTATTTATAAATTCAGCACATTAAGTAGGACTTTTAAAAGTGATTTTACAGCTTAGTTAATTAAATTTTGCTAAATATTTTAAACAGCATTTATACATTTAATATATTTGATTTTCTTTTATATGCAATTCGACTATTTGAATATCAAATGGAACCACCCCAGGAACTTAACTGATTCCTATAAACCTAATAAATTACATATATAAATACAGTAAATCTTAAATGATCTTAAGTATTATTATTTGTAAAACCTTGAATAATTATTTCTTTTTACTTAAAATTTTAACTTAAATCAGTTATTCAAGTAGACATTTTAAACTAGAAACACATTTGTCTGTAGATCAGTGCTATTTGAATATGTTTCCCAAATTCATGTGTTGAAAACCAAATTGCAAACGCAACAAAGTAGAGAGGTAGGGCCTTTAAGTGGCAATTAGGTCATGAAGGCAGAACCCTCATGAATGGGTTAATGCCACTATTGAGGGAGTGGTTAAGTTATCTTGGAAGTCGGCTCCTGAAAAATGATGAGTTAGGCTCTCTTTCCCTCTCATTCATGTGGTGCCTTGTGCCATGTATGACTCAAGAAGGACCTCATCAATGTAGCCCCTTGATTTTGGACTTCCCAGCCTCTGAAACCATGATTGAAATACATTTCTGTTCATGATAAATTACCTGGTCTATGGTATTCTGTTTTACCAGCACAACACAGACTAAGACAATCAATGATCATTAACTAGAGGTGGTATTGCTGCCTCCCTGGGGGCTGGGGGAGCTTTGGAGGTGTGTGCAGGTACTTTGGTTGTCACAATGCCCAGGGACTACTATAGGCATTTAGTGCATGGTGATTAAGAATGTTAATGCTCCTGAAATATATGAGAGTCAAAAGCATGCCCCTAGATAATGTTGTAGTTTTGATTCTTCCAGAAGCTGATTCTGACATGATTCAAGTGTAAGTAATCTATTTGGGAATAAAGGAAACACTGATCGGTAAATGAAAAGCAAGACACGAAAGGAAAACGATCAATAAAGTGTGTATTACTAAGCAAGCTACCACTGAGAGCAATAAGGACATAATTCAACTGAGGAAGCTTTAAGAATAAATGTAAATTTATGTCAATGTCTGAGTTAATTTTGCCATAGTTGTGAGAAAGCCGGGGCAGTGATGCACTAACTTTCATCAGTCAATGGCTGAGGGCTGCTTCAAGGGGTAAGACTCCTTCACTTCAGCCAAAGCGAAGAGGATTTTTGCAAACAGAGAAATTGTCTAAGGCCCGAAAAAAAGTAAATGCTTTCTGCTTTCAGGGAGTGTAGCAAGCACATAGAATAGATATCAAATAACTTTAATTTTGGGATTTGATCAATTGACTCTTTAACTTCGCTTTGTGTAGAGGTATGAAAATCCAAAAGAGGCTGTTAATTTCAGCTGTGAGGATTCAGAGACTCTGATCAGCAAGAATTTGATCCTCCTTTGCTTTCTGGAGGTAAACTATGGTTGCTTTGAACTACTGAATCCCAGAAAATTGGACGCAAAGAGAATAGAAAGGTAATGCTGGTTTCAGTCTTCAATAAGTCACTTCAACTCATTGGTACCTATCTTGTTCTGTTTGCTGGTGGATGGTGAGAGATTTCACACTCTTCATTCTCAAACAGTGCTTTGAAAAGACTCTAAGATTTGAATCCCATGGGAGAACCTATCAAATTAAAAATGGAACTGAGCTGAAATTAAAAATGTTAAGCAATGTTTCTTAATGGATGTGCCCATGGAAGTATTTCATGGGAGTACATGAATGGTGTGAAACCATGTGTCAAGTTTTGTGCATGTGTATATCTTCCTGGAGAGAGCATCTATAGCTTTCATTAGTTTCTCTAATAAAATATTGTCCTTCACAGGAGAATAATAAGCATTTATTTAACACCAGAAAATCAGTAGTAGAGGAGGAGAGAGGAGGAAGGGAGAGAAAATAACTAACATTAATAAATACCAAGTATTAATTGAATCTTAAAGCCTCATAAGAACACTGCTTTGATGATGAAGAGCTAAGACTTTGACATATTAGATTTTCATAGTCAAGGACACAGTGGGCAAGTGGTGCCACTAACAGTACAACTCTAGTGCTATTCTAACTCGAAAGCTTGTGCATCGCTATCATGCTGTGCTGTTGTGTCCAGAGGGCTCTGGAGGGAGATCTTTGAATTTGTGTTTTCTAATTACACTTAATAGTCAGGAGAGAGAAGGAACCCAATTTCACCTAAACTAAAACGATCCAGGTGGAACTTGAAATACAGAGCTTTTTAGCATGGCTATCCCTTCTACAATCCACTAATGTCAGCCTCATGGCTTCTCTGACTACCAAGACTGTACCTGGAATGATGGATACTGACATCAAATTTCTTCATTACCGTGGCAAAAGAAGAAATAAAAGCTATAATCCATCCCTGGGCAGTTCAATTAAACTCATTAGAATTACCCTGAAATTATCAACATATGGTAGTTTTTAAAATTTAAGTTGAAGTTCATCTCAGGAGGGTAGGAAGTTTTAAAAGTTCCAAATTGTTACATAATAAGCTTAAAAATCTTACCTCTTTGCAGTCTTATTTCATCCTTCACTATTCCCCTGTATTTTTACTGGAGGAACACTGGAGACTTCCTCATTGCTAAATCTAATAACTCATGCTTCAAATACTTTAACTATTATCTTCTGTACAGAAATATTACATTTTTTATTGTAAACAATTTAGAAAACACAGATAAAGAAAATAAAAACCATACAAACCACACAAATAATGCCAAATTCTGCCTCATAACACATGAATTCTGAGCCATTTGGTACCTAGCATCCCTTATTTTGAGATGCTAGACAAATATACAATTTTTCAATAAATATTATAGAGACTCAAATATGCATATATGGAGGATAGGTCATAGGGTCCCCACACCCTCCATGATGTCTCATGGAGAAAACGCACAAAGGCAGAATAGGAAATGCCAGAAATGAGATTGGTTTCTATTAAGAAAGGGCAGAGAAGAAGAGGTAGAAAAAGATTGATCCCTAGAAATTAAAAATTAATGAGTCTGTTTATGCTTTCTTTCATTTTTTGTACTTTCAACAAATGTAAATCTACTCTGCACAGTGCAAGATACCAGGGCAACAAAGAGGGGAAAGAACTGCCCTCAGCATGCTGATAGCCTAATGAGAAGCCTATATGCAGGTCAACAAGCAATTCCAAAGCAGTATGATATGTCTCCTGAAAAGGGTAAGCACGGGATAACAGAGGGCAGAAGCACTCAATCTAGATTGGGTCCTGGGAGAGATTAATCTCAGAGGAAATTTTCTAAAGATGCTCACAGGTAGCTGGGAACAGCAAGCAGGACAAATAAAAGTTAGTCAAACAAGGGGCAGCATGAAGCCTTGTCAGTGGAAGAGGTTCTATTAAAAACAGCATGGTGCTTCAAAATGGCAAACCAGTGGGCTCATAGTTATACAGGGTGCAGGAGCCTAAAGGAGACAGAAGCTTGGAAATATTTTCCTGCCTTCTTCACACAAACGTACACACATAATGTGAATATAAATTACATAAGGATGTCCAGATAGCTATTCTCAACAAGCATACATTTAGTTTATCATAAACATATTCAAATATAATTAAGACAAAAAGAAGTAAAGAGTAAAAGTTAAAAGCAGACAAATTTAAGGAGGCACACAAAAAAGAACTCTATTACTTCATTCTTGTATTAACTATAAAGAAATGCCTGAGACTGGGTAATTTATAAGTAAAAGGGGTTTAGTTTGCTCACAGTTCTGCAGGCTGTATAGGAAGCATGATGCTGGCATCCAATTCACTTCGGGGGAAGCCTCAGGAAGCTTACAATCATGGTGAAAGGTGAAGGGGGAACAGGCATGTAACATTACCAGAGCAGAAGCAAGACAGAGAAGCAAGAAGTGCCACACACTTGTAAACAGCCGGAACTTGCGGGAACTTAACTCACTTTGGTGAGGACAGTAACAAGAGGATGGCACTAAACCAGCCATGAGAAATTCACCTCTATGACCCAATCACCCCACCAGGTCACACCTCCAACATTGGGGATTACATTTGAACATGAGGTTTGAACAGGAACAACATCCAGACTATATCAAGCACCATTCTACTATGATACTTATTAACAGGAAAAAAAAAAAAAAAAAGCAAAGAAAGGAGGAAAAGTGAGAGAGAGAAAGGGGAGAGAGGAATGGAAAGAGGGGAGAAGATGTACAACTTGAAAAAGCGAAGGGTTCTCAATCACTGGATGTATTTTAGCAAAGGAAATTATTGCGCTGGGCTCTGTAACTGTAAACATATTTTCCTTTCCCAGTACTATATGATTTTATGATTTAGGGTAAACTAATGACAATAATATTTCTGGGATGTGGGATCATTATTTTACAAATAAAAAATAGTATGTAATTCTTTCAAAGCCTTTTCTTGCCTCCTACTTAAATATTTAAGACCACAATAAGTATGGAAAGACATATTAAAATATGCTACATTAAGAAACTCAAGTTATTACTTGTTTTAAGTTAATTATTACCCTTCATTGATTATTTCTGATGCAATCCCTTGCACAGAGTAGGTTTTCTATCAATCTATTGATTTTTGATTTCTTCACAATAGGCTTTCTTATGTGAAAAGTAACCACATCCGTTTTGGTAACTATTTTATTTTATTTTATTTTATTTATTTTATTTTTTTTTTTTTTGAGACGGAGTTTCGCTCTTGTTACCCAGGCTGGAGTGCAATGGCGCGATCTCGGCTCACCGCAACCTCCGCCTCCTGGGTTCAAGCAATTCTCCTGCCTCAGCCTCCCGAGTAGCTGGGACTACAGGCACATGCCACCATGCCCAGCTAATTTTTGTATTTTTAGTAGAGACGGGGTTTCA
>PVKV010019202.1:0-23315 GCA_004027835.1 Alouatta palliata
ATATATATATATATATATATATATATATATATATATATATAAATTAGCTGGGCATGGTGGCACATGCCTGTAGTCCCAGCTACTCAGGAGGCTGAGGCAGAAGAATCGCTTGAACCTGAGAGACGGAGGTGGCAGTTAGCCCAGATCATGCCATTGCACTCCAGCATTTTGGGAGGCCGAGGCGGGTAGATCACTTGAAGTCAGGAGTTCAAGACCAGCCTGCCAACATGGTGAAACCCCGTCTCTCCTAAAAATACAAAAATTAGCCGGGCATAGTGATGCACGCGTGTAATCCCAGCTACAGGCAAGGCAGGAGAATTGCTTGAACCTGAGAGGTGGAGGTAGCAGTGAGTGGAGATCATGCCACTGACTCCAGCCTAGGCAACACAGCGAGATTCCATCTCAAAAAAAAAAAAAAAAAAAAAAAAAAGATGCATGTGATATATACATTACTTTGGAATAGGAAAAGATTTTCTAGCACAAAAGGCAAGATTAATAGATCAGGATACAGCTGAGGCAGGCAGATCACTTGAGGCCAGAAATTCGAGACCAGCCAGGCCAACATGGTAAAACCCCATCTTTACTAAAAATACAAAAATTAGCTGGGCATGGTGGCACACACATGTAGTCCCAGCTATTCAGGAGGCTAAGGCAGGAGAATTGCTTGAACCTGGGAGCCGAATATTGCCGTGAGCTGAGATCTCGCCACTGCACTTCAGCCTGGGTGACAAAGCAAAACTCTGTCTCAAAAAAAAAAAAAAAAAATCGGGATACAAGGCCAGGTGTGCACATCCTGTTGGTGGGCAAATCGCCTCTTTGGGGACAACTGGGTAGCTTCCTTAAACACTGTTCCCAGTTACACATAAGGCAGGATACATACAGGAATATTCCTCTCAGCATTACTTGCAACCACTCATGTTGAGATGGTTAGATAAATCCATTTTTTTTTTTTTGAGATGGAGTCTCCCTCTGTCACCTAGGCTGGAATGCAGTGATTCGATCTCAGCTCAGTGCAACCTCTGCCTCCCAAGTTCAGTTCAAGCTATTCTCCTGCCTCAGCCTCCTTAGTAGCTGGGATTACAGGTATGAACCACCACGCCCGGCTAATGTTTGTAGTTTTAGTCAAGATGGGGTTTCACTATGTTGGTCAGGCTGGTCTCGAACTCCTGACCTCGTGGTCTGCCTGCCTCGGCCTCCCAAAGTGCCGGGATTACAGGCATGACCTACTGTGCATGGCTGACAAATCCATATTACCCATGGCAGGAAGGAACTAGGGAGGGATCCCAAGTGACCAGCATGTGTACTGCCTTGGGAAGATCTCCAAGAGTGGTTTTTATTGATTGATTGAAACAGGGTCTTTCTGTATGTCAGGCTGGAGTACAGTGACATGATCATGGCTCACTGCAGCCCTGACCTCCCAGGCTCCAATGATTCTCCCATCTTAGTCTTCCAAATAGCTGGAACTATAGGCACACACTACCACGCCTGGCTAATTTTTAAATTTTTTGTAGAGACAGGGTCTTGCAATGTTGCCCATGCTGGTTTCAAACTCCTGGGCTCAAGTGATCCTCCCGCCTCAGCCGCACAAAGTGCTTGGGATTACGGTCTGGAGCCACCATGCTCAGCTGAAGACAATTTTTTTCCTTTACTTTTTTTTTTTTTGAAACGGAGTCTCACTCTGTCACCCAGGCTGGAGCATAGTATTTGATCACAGCTTTCTGCAATCTTGACCTCCTAGGCTCAAGCAATCCTCCCACCTCAGCCTCCTGAGTAGCTGGCTCATGGTTCACTGCAGCCTTAACTTCCTAGGCTCAATCATCCCACTTCAGCCTCCTGAGTAGCTGGGACTACAGGCACACGCCACCATGCCCAGCTAATTATTATAATTTTTTTTTGTAGAGTCAGGGTCTCACTATATTGCCCAGGCTGGTCTTGAACTTCTGGCTCAAGGGATCCTCCTGCCTCGGCCTCCCAAAATGCTGGGATTACAAGTATGAGCCACTGTGCCCGGCTTTGTGAATGTACTTAATGCCTCTGAATTCTAAACTTAAAAATAGTTAAAATGGTAAATTTTATGTTATGTATATATTTAAATATTATTTGTTTTTTATTTATTTATTTTTGAGACAGAGTATTGTTCTGTCACCAGGCTGGAGTGCAGTGACGTGATCTCGGCTCACTGCAACCTCCCTCTCCTGGGTTCAAGCGATTCTCCTGCCTCAGCCTCCCAAGTAGCTGAGACTACAAGCACGCACCACCATGCCCAGCTAACTTTTTTTTTTTAATAGAGATAGGATTTTGCCATATTGGCCAGGCTGGTCTCAAACTCCTGACCTCCAGTGACACGCCTGCCTCGGTCTCCCAAAGTGCTGAGATTACAGGCATGAGCCACTGTGCCTGGCCTTTTTATTTAATTAATTTTATTTTATTTTATTTATTTGTTTTTGTTTTTGTTTTTTGAGACAGAGTCTCACATATTTATTTATATTTTCTTTTCTTTCTTTCTTTTTTTTTTTTTTGAGACGGGGTTTCACGGTGTTGGCCAGGATCGTCTCGAACTCTTGGCCTCGTGATCCGCCCGCCTCGGCCTCCCAAAGTCCTGGGATTACAGGCATGAGCCACCACGCCCGGCCCTATTTATTTGTTTTTGTTTTTGTTTTTTGAGACAAAGTCTCACTCCATCACCAGGCGCCAGGCTGGAGTGCACCGGCGTGACCTCGGCTCACTGCAACCTCCGCCGCCCGGGTTCAAGCAATTCTCCTGCCTCAGCCTCCCGAGTAGCTGGGACTACAGGCGCGCGCCACCATGCCAGCTAATTTTTTTGTATTTTTAGTAGAGACAGGGTTTCACCATGTTGACCAGGATGGTCTCGATCTCTTGACCTCGTGATCCACCCGCCTCGGCCTCCCAAAGTGCTGGGATTACAGGCGTGTATTTTTTTTTCTCATCCCTTTCTAAGCAGAATTTTTATATTTTTAGTAAAGACGAGGTTTGACGATGTTGGCCATCCTGGTCTCGATCTCTTGACCTCGTGATCTGCCCACATCAGACTCTCAAGGTGCTGGGATTACAGGCCTGAGCCACCGCGCCCAGCCTAAATATTATTTATTTTTATCTTTAGAAACAGACGTCTTCCCATGTTACCCAGGCTGGCCTTGAATTCCTGGGCTCAAGTGACTCCGCTGAGTCAGCCCTCAGAGTAGTTAGGACTACAGGTGCACACCACCGTGCCTAGCTATGTTATGTTTATTTTACCACAATGAAAGAACTTATAAAAAAGAAGGTAGACACGAAAGAGAATACATAGTTCGATTCTATGTATACCAAGTATAAAACCAGGAAAAACTACCGTATGCTGACAGACGTCAGAACAGTGACCACTCTCTGGAGGTTAATGGCTAGAGGAAGACACGAAGGGGGAGGTTCTGGGGTTATTACCTATTTCTTGATCCAAGTGCTGGTTCTGTCAGTGTTCAGGGGTACAAACCACCGAGCTTTTTCCTTATGTTTGCTCCGTCTGCGTTATTTATCCTTTAATCAGTAGTTCTCCAAAACCCCCAAACTCTAGCTTTTTTTTTTTTTTTTTTTTTTGAGACAAGCCGTCGCTGTCGGGTGGAATGCAGTGGCTCAGATCATAGCTCAGTGCAGCCTCGAACTCCTGGACTTAAGCAATCCTCCCGCCTCTGTCTCCCAAAGCGCTAAGATTACAGGAGTAAGGCACCCCGCCTGGCCCCAGTACGTTTTTACAAAAAAATTTAACTGCAAAAATCTGGATAAGTTCTTGAAAGTTGGACTTTTCCCCCTTTTTCTGCCCTAAGCCTGCGCTGAATTTGTGCCTTTGAAAAATGCCTTCTCGCCTTCTTTCTCCAGGTCCCACACCTGGGGCCGCACTCTTCAAGCACTGGATGCTAACTCGTCTCCTTATTTGCCTTCCCGACTGGCCCAGAGCTGAGTTCTTACTAATCCCGCTAACCTGGAGTTCGGTGCGCGTTGCAAAGTGGTAACGAATTCAACCAGCCCGGGAGGCAGACAGCAAAACCGGAAGAACAAAGCTGAAAGGGAAGCGCCGTACCTGCTCTGCCCAGCGGCGCCAGTCGGGGAATCCTTCCATAGACGCGAAGTCACGCCCCTTTCCCCAAGCACCTCCCCGGTAACTCCTCCCCTCCTGGCCCCGCCTCTCAACCGAGACTGCCTAAAGCCCCGCCCATAAGGCGTGGCCCAGCTTCAGGAGGGCCGCAATCCCGCCAACAATGACTCCACCCCTCCTTCCGCTGAGAAACCTGTCCCTTTTATTTAAAGAATACCTTTTACGTCAGCCCGCCTTACGTATCTTTGCGTCATCAGTGCAAGGCGCGGAGGCGGGACTTCCTGTCCCTAGTTCTAACAGTTTCCGGGAAAAGCCGGAAGCGACCGGACCCTGAACAGAATCGCGGGTTACCAGCCGTTTCCCCGAACCCTACGGAAACACGAGTCCAGGGCCCGTCCTGGCGAGGTCAAAACATTTAGTCTGGCCTTTTCAGGTGAGAACTTCCCCATCTAGGCACAGTGCCGGTCCAATCCACCTTTAATTTCCCATGACTCCCCGCGTCCTCAAGCCCCGCCCCCAGTTCACCAGCCCCGCCCCGAAGTTTGAGGGGTGTGGACGGTTTGTGACCCCCTTACCCGACCCTACCCCACACGGGCAGGGAGAGCTGGGCTTGGCACGGCGGCCGCGACCAGGCAGCCCTTCAGTTCGGGTGGGCTTATGGACCCCAGTCCAACGCCGCGGGAATAGGACCATCCAAACGCGGAACCTTCGCCTCAGAAAAAGCAGAGTGCGGGACCCTTCCTCACCGCGGGGTCTGGTACGGTCAGGGTAGATCACAAGCTGAGGACAGGGTAAAGACTTCTGAGGCCGGACACCTGGGGTCCTGCCGGGCCCCTCCCCACGAGAGTTTCCTGTGTCTGTGCCAGTCGTTTTCATCTTTCTTCGCCGCAGTTTCCTTTTCTGTAAATCATGGTTAATGACATTAACCTTCTTACCATCAGGGGTTAGTTGTGGGTGTGATAAATAATTGCTACCATTTATCGAGCAATTGCAATTTGCAATGTGCCAGGCACTGTGCTAAGTATTTTGCTTCGATGATTTCACGTCATCTTCAAAACAACCTCATGAGGTAGGTACTATTTTTAAACCCCATTTTACTGATGAGAAAGCTGAGGCTCTGAGGAAGTTGTCCGAGTTGACATAGCTAGTAGGACGCAAGACTGGGGTGATAATTAGTTGTTGTTCTAACTCCAGGGCCGGTATATTAAGAAAGGATGTTGATGTGTTCCACAGATATTCTTTGAGCAACTACTGGGGTTCGGTACCAAGAGAAATACATACGATCCTTGTCTACCAGGAGTCTAAGAGAGAGAAGGACAGGTAGATAAGTTTAATGAAGTTTTATAGGTGCTGTGAGAATCGTCTGATAATGGATTTGCCCAGGGACAGCTGTGAAAGCAGCACATTCTCCAAGGGAAATAGTAGGTACTCCAAGGAGCAAGCAGGGATGCTTCCTGCCTTGCTAAGAAACTGCAGCAGCAGAGGCTTCACAGTGAAAGAAGAGAGACTGAGATATGGATTGTGAGAGCCGTTAGGGAATCTTTTTCAAATCACTTCCACTTGGGGAGTGGTTATTGCAGGAGTGGGCCCATGGTGACCCAGGAGGGTGGTGTTTTGGTGTCTGTCCCACGTTGCTCTCCAGGGGTTGCCAGAAGTTTCAGAGGCAGCACATCATGTCTGCTGCATAGTGTCTGCTCACAGCCCTGACAGAGTTATGCCGTTGAGGTTGTCTGACTCTGCTTTTGATGATAGGTCAGTTTTCTTTGGCTCTTGACATCTGGGCAGCCTGGATATGTGACCAGGAATGAAATAGGCTCAAATGAGACAATCTGGCAGGGATGGCTCTTTCTCAATCTGAAAAGATTCCAGGCTTTTGGGTCTCTCTGAAGCCACTTTGGAGGCTGCTTAGGAGGTATATTTGCTTGACCAAGTGATAGAAATCCTAGAGAAACTCAGGCCTCAAAGAAGCAAAGGTTTTTCTCATCAAAAAACAAAACAAAACCAACAGTAGCAGCAGCAGCAGCAAGGCTGTGGGCTTTTCCTGCTGATCCATGTTCATTGGGAAGTTACAGTGTGAGAGAGGAAGGTCACAGAACCTGAAAGCAAGAGTTTCACAATAGAGGCAAAGGGTAGGTCTTTAGCTCTAGGTTGGGGCGCCAGAATTGGGAAGGTTTGTCCCCGCTTCTACAGAACACTGAATTCCATTTTTTTTTTTTTCAGGGCTGGGTCAGTTAGAACCTAAACAAACTAGAGACCTGGTTGCAACCCTCAGGCTCTGCTGATGCTATCCCCCTTTGTTCCTGCAGCGTGGACCCTGTCAGCAGCCAGGCCATGGAGCTCTCTGATGTCACCCTCATTGAGGGTGCAGGTAATGAGGTGATGGTGGTGGCAGGTGTGGTGGTGCTGATTCTAGCCTTGGTCCTAGCTTGGCTCTCTACCTACGTAGCAGACAGCGGTAGCAACCAGCTACTGGGCGCTATTGTGTCAGCAGGCGACACATCTGTCCTCCACCTGGGGCATGTGGACCACCTGGTGGCAGGCCAAGGCAACTCTGAGCCAACTGAACTCCCCCATCCATCAGAGGGTAATGACGAGAAGGCTGAAGAGGCTGGCGAAGGTGGGGGAGACTCCACAGGGGAAGCTGGAGCTGGGGGTGGTATTGAGCCCAGCCTTGAGCATCTCCTTGACATCCAAGGCCTGCCCAAAAGACAAGCAGGTGCAGACAGCAGCAGTCCAGAGGCCCCCCTGAGATCTGAGGATAGCACCTGCCTCCCTCCCAGCCCCGGCCTCATCACTGTGCGGCTCAAATTCCTCAATGATACCGAGGAGCTGGCTGTGGCTAGGCCAGAGGATACCGTGGGTGCCCTGAAGAGGTGAGTGGCCTGGGAAGTGGGAGGCTGCTTGTGCCCATCCCCCAGCCCTTGGTTGTCTTTAAGGAGGCTGGTGCAGACATGGGAACAGCAGGAAAGTGTAACATCAAGCCCCTCCTGAGGGCAGGTAGATACTTTCTTAGAAATACACCCTTCAGGCCAGGTGCGGGGGCTTATGCCTGTAATCCCAGCACTTTGGGAGGCCGAGGCAGGCGGATCACCTGAGGTTGGGAGTTTGAGACCAGCCTGATCAACATGGAGAAACCCCATCTCTACTAAAAGTATAAAATTAGCCAGGCGCGGTGGCGCATGTCTGTAATCCCAGCTACTTGGGAGGCTGAGGCAGGAGAATCGCTTGAACCCAGAAGGCAGAGGTTGTGTGAGCTGAGATTGTGCCATTGCACTCCAGCCTGGGTGACAAGAGTGAAACTCCATCTCAAAAAAAAAGAAAAGGGCCGGGCGCCGTGGCTCACACCTGTAATCCCAGCACTTTGGGAGGCCGAAGTGGGGGGATCACCTGAGGTCAGGAGTTTGAGACCAGCCTGGCTAACATGGAGAAACCCCACCTCTAAAAAATATTTATTTTATTTTATTTTTTTTTTTTTTGAGACGGAGTTTCGCTCTTGTTACCCAGGCTGGAGTGCAATGGCGCGATCTCGGCTCACCGCAACCTCCGTCTCCCGGGTTCAAGCAATTCTCCTGCCCCAGCCTCCCGAGTAGCTGGGACTACAGGCATGTGCCACCATGCCCAGCTAATTTTTGTATTTTTAGTAGAGACGGGGTTTCACCATGTTGACCAGGATGGTCTCGATCTCTTGACCTCGTGATCCACCCGCCTCGGCCTCCTAAAGTGCTGGGATTACAGGCGTGAGCCACCGTGCCTGGCCTCTAAAAAATACATATATAAAAAAAATAAATAAATAAAAAAGAAATACACCCTTCATTAGTTAAGGATAAAGATGAGGGGAGAAAAATCCACCCTCCAGTTTTTCCCCACTCCCCTGCTTTGTTGCTCCAGGCCTGTTTGCTTTCTCATTCCTCACCCTCCATCTTTCCTTCCCTTTCATCCTTATAGCAAATACTTCGCTGGACAAGAAAGCCAGATGAAACTGATCTACCAGGGCCGCCTGCTACAGGACCCAGCCCGCACACTGCGTTCTCTGAACATTACCGACAACTGTGTGATTCACTGTCACCGCTCACCCCCAGGGTCAGCTGTTCCAGGCCCCTCAGCTTCCTTGGCCTCCTCGGCCACTGAGCCACCCAACCTTGGTGTCAATGTGGGCAGCCTCATGGTGCCTGTGTTTGTGGTGCTGTTGGGTGTGGTCTGGTACTTCCGAATCAATTACCGCCAGTTCTTCACGGCACCTGCCACTGTCTCCCTGGTGGGAGTCACGGTCTTCTTCAGCTTCCTAGTATTTGGGATGTATGGACGATAAAGACATAGGGAGAAAATAAAAGGCATGGTCTTCCTCCTTTATGGCCTTCCCCCTTTTTCTGGCCAGAGCTGGGCCCAAGGGCCTGGGAGGGAAGGGTGGAAAGGATGCGATGGAAATCCTTTCCACAGGACACAGGAGGCAGGTACAGGGCCTCCCCTTCTTGTCCACGGGAGTGCAGACGTCCCCTCTGTGCAAGCACAAGTCAGGTAGAAATGAGGATGTCATCTTCCTTCACTTTTTGGGTCCTCCTGAAGGAGTTCAGAACTGATGGCCAAGCTCAGTGGGGAGCCTGAGCTCTGAGGATTCCCTCCCACCTGTGGTCCTAGCTCTTCCCAATGTCCTGCATGTCTGCCCCCAGCACCCAGGCTGCCTGCCAGGGCAGCTCAGCATGGCCCCAGCATACCACTGTAGGGAGCCTGGAGTATCGTTCCATTTCTCAGCCAAGTATCAGTCTTTTGAGACGAAGTCACACAGGCCGGAACGTAGATCCTGCACGCCTTCTCTATGGGCACCTGGCCGCCTTCACCTTCTCCCTCTACCCCTTAGCAGGAATAGGGTGTCCTCCCTTGTTTCAAGGCACTTTGCTTGCATTTTTTTTTTTTTGAGTCCTTCATAGAGCTCAGTCAGGAAGGGGATGGGGCACCAAGCCAAGCCCCCGATATTGGGAGCGGCCAGGCCACAGCTGCTGCTCCCGTAGGCCTCAGGCTGCACGCAGGAGACAGCACTGGCCCTTGGCCAGCATCCTACCCTGCCCAACTCCAAGGATGAGCTCTGGGTATGGATCGCTGGCCCTTAGGCTCTTGCTTCTGGGGCTGTTGGATGAAGGGTCAGTGTCTGACAGAATAAAGTTCCATTTTGTGACGGTGGAGCCTCTTTCAGTAGGAGAATGGCTTTGCATTGCCCCCAGCAACATGGTAATGAGGGTGGGTAGGCCAGGCTACCAACGGGAGATGCAGTTTATTTACACCAGCAGCCATGGGGGCAGAGGGAATACACAGCGTTTACAAAGTTAGCTACCTGTACAGAATGGATTACATATGCAAAAATAAAAATCTCAAGACCACAGGACAGCGTGAGCCCCACCCCCCTCCCCCAATGACCCCAGCATGCGGTAATGCCAGGCGGGTGGCCCCTGGGCATGCGGGGGGGAGTGATGCATGGAAGGAAAAGCCACCGGCCATGGAAATTAGTACAGAACCCCCCCCACACACACTCAGACACATGGTAGGATACAGACACCTAGCTGGGGTGGGAAGGATGGGAACTGAAACCCACACAGCCTGCTGTTAAGAGGGAGGGGAGTGGGGAGCTCCTAGCCCCTGTTCAACTACATGGTAGGGGGGCACTCTCTCCCCAGAAGGAAAAGGGTGTGTTCCTTCAGTGTCCCTGCTGGACCAAGCCCATCTCTGACCCAGCCTGGGCAGGGGGCTCTGCCCTGAGGGCGGGCCAAGGAACAATGGGGAAGTTTATATGGACAAACCAGTTCCCAAACTACTTCCCAATTCTCCCTCCTCCAACCAGAAGGAGGGAAAAAGGGAGAGGCCACAGGGCAGAAAGTGTATTAGGGCCTGAGCTGCAGCTGCCTCTCAGAAGGGAGAGTGGCCCACAGCCTTCCTCCCTTCACCTTCAGCCCACTCCCTAGACTGGATCTCGAAGCGGCTAGAGGCCTGCTGAGATCCTCCTCTCCCTCCGGCCTCCCCTCGGAGGGAGAAGACTACGGAGGGCCAAGAACAGAGGAGCCCTGGCCCCAGCATTTATTCTAACTCCTGCCAATTCTGTTTGGCTTTTTAAAAAATAATCACGATTTGTGGGTTAAAAACCAATTTGCAACCAGGCATCAGCCACAATGAGAACCACCCCAGGGGGAGAGCGGGGTTCCAGACAGGGCACTGCAGCCCCATCTCTGTTGTTCCCTTAACCCTCTAGGGTCCCTAACCTGATCAGTCCAACCAGTCCTGGGTATCAGCTACCCAAATGTGGGACGGCCCCTCTTGGGAAGAGGGCAGGGGACATGTCCAGCAAGTGCCAGAGAACGTGGCTCAAGGTCACCTCCACCCGTGTCACTGAGCTCTGCTCCCAGTCCAGGTCGCGGTCCTCCAGCTCGGCTCCTGGGAGTGGTGGTGCCCGCATGGAGGGGGACGGTACATCTCTTCCGGATGTAGACCAGGCAGGTGGGCACACTGGCATGACAGTCCCACAGAGAGGCAATGACACCCCTTCCCCTCCACTGACAACCCAGAGCACAGAGGCCACCCTCTCTTCCCACCCGACTCCTAGCAAAGGGGGAGAGGCACGAGATAAGGATTTTCCTCAGAGCCCCAAACCACAAGTACAGAATAAATAACTTAAAAGCGCTAAGGAAGGGAAACAGGGCAGGCTTTGGAGGCAGGAGCGCTGAGAGGAACTGAAGCCGGTCAAGGTGAAGGTGGTGGAAGCAGCAGTTGGGAACCTGGACTGCCCCGGGAGGGCAATGGGGCAGGGTGGGCAGGAGGAACACGGGGCCACCCCAGGAGGGTGAGGCTGGGTCCCTTCCTGGGGCAGGGAATGAGGTAAGAAAACATTTCAAATAAAGCAGCACCGTTCCCTCTCACCTTGGGGCCCCACTCCTCACCAGCTCTGGGTCAGGGAGGAGAGGCAGGGGGAGGAATTCTGACGTATCTCCCTCTTCCTACCCTCCTTTTCCCATTCCTTGAAGCTGTAGAGGCTGGAGGCCCTTTCCTGGCACCCAACAACAAAAGGACAGCTCCTGCTGCCAAGGAGGCCCATGGGGACTGAGGGGAAAGGGCTGCCCCTGTGAGGGGCAGGGAAGGTGGCGGCAGTTCTGGACGCCCACCTCAGCAGACAGCACTGTGCCTGCCTACCCCTGGGACTGGAGGCATTTGATAGGATTCTGCACAGACAGCACATGCCTAGCCGTACCCCTCAGCTCCAAGCACCGGACCCATTCACATTGCTGAGGGCAGCCAGGGCAGGCCCCCTCCAGGCTCAGCTTCCAACCCACAGCCTCCCGGGTCACCACACTGCCCCTCAGCAGGGCTTAGTCCAGTTCCTGGGGTGGGGGGCAGGCAGTGCGCTGGCACAGTGCCCAGGTCAGGCCCCTGGCCTAGCTGGACATCCAGTAACTCACAGAATAAATAGGAAAACTGCCTCCCCACCAAACTTATGTCCAAGGCATAATATGTCCAGGTCTGAGTCCTGCACGCCGAGGAGTCGTGCTCCATTGCAGAGGACCTTGACACCCCCCAGGGGCGCATAACTGGATCCTCTGCCTGCCTGGCCCACCAAGCTTCCCAAGCCCCAACCCCCAGCAGCCGTCCATTTGCCAGGCTATGCCACCTGGGTGGGGGTCAGGAGAGAGGGCTCTGCTCAGCCAAAGGCTATCCCTTGCACCCAAGTCAGTTGATGTCATCATAGATGCTGGGCGTCGGGGGCGCCGGGGGCTTTGGCTTCTTCTTTTTGTTGGAGCCCAGGCCGGAGGCAGTCCCTACCAGGCTCAGATGGGATTTCTTTTTCTTGGTTTTCCGTGACTCAGAGCTGTTGGTACCTGCAGAGAAAGAGACATAAGGAATGAGGGTAGGGTTGTGGCAGGAGAGGAGGCACCCCCATGGCTTCGGCCAGAGAGCCCCTGGGGCCCAACTGGGTCACGTACCTAGACCCCATCCCTGATTTTCACTCGTCTTGGAGGAGCCTGAATCAGAGGGTGAGAGGTCAGAGGAGCCGTCCCACTGAAGCCGGCTGATCAGGGCCTGGCTGTCAGTCATGTCAAAGCTGTCATTATCCAGGGAGCTCTCGACCTCCGGAAGGACGCTGGGAAGGGGATAAGCCAAAGAAAGCCTTTAGAGATAGCCATCATCACCCTAACTGGTCACAACCCACCACCCTGCCTGTAGGGCCACTTACGCCGAGGGCCCGAGGAAATAAATCCGCACGGTTCGCCTCTGCTCATCTGTGTGCTGTGGGCAGCGCAGGGACCTGGTGGGGAGGCAAGGCAGGGAGGGGTATGAGGAACTCCGGTAAAGCCCCTCCCCTCAGCAAGGCGGGATCCACAGGCACAGGCGGGGAAGGGATGAACACAGATTCGTCCCCAGATTGTGGCCGAAGGCCTTACCATTACAAGAGGGAAGGGGAAGGGTGGGAGCCCCATTGCTCAAGTCCAAGGGTACTCCCAACCCATGCCCATGGTGAGTGCGCAGGAGGCCCCTGGCCCCCTTTCTAGGTTCTGTGCTCACCTTGTGCACATCTTCTTGGTGTGTTCAGAAATCACCCCACATTGCTGGAAGAGGAATATAAGCTGAAAGGAGGGATGGAGGGAACCTACTCTAGATGCTAGATGTTCTCTTCTATATGAATGCTGGATAGCATAAACAGAGATGGCCCCAAGGTGTCCAGAGCAGACAGTCCCAGGCCACTATGGGCCAGGAAACCTAATTCCAGAGAAAGAATGACATGGTCCTGACTGCTATGTCACCAGCTTCCTCCAGGGCCTTGACCACCGCCTATGGCTCCAGCCCACTCCCAAGGGCCTCCTCCCTTTGCAGGTCTCTCCTCACCGTAGTCAGCAGGCTTCGAAGCTCCTCTGGCCCTAGGGTCTCATAGCTGATCCCAGTTGAATTGTTATACTGCAGGAGAACCAGAGGTACAGGTTAGAGACCGGGCAGACAAAAGAGAGGGGCAGGGGTGGCAGTGAGAAGCAGTCCCTCTGATCCCTTCCTAAGTGAGAGGCTTTAGGACAACCTGCCATTTTCCAAGTGATTTCTCATCCCACTTGCCGATGGATAAGGGGGGGGGACTCAGAAAAAAACCATAAATATACAAGACCCAAATAACTCATCAGCCTCTGGCTGTGAGCATTCTGATCACTACTTGTCTAAATCCCCACCACTTCGAAACCAGGACAATGAGAGAGAGCATGTGAGGGGTGGCCCATCCGTACCTTAAAAGGATCCGAATTGCTAAGTTCCCCTGAAGAAGAAAAAAGAAGGGGAAGGGTGTTTGATGCAGAGGTACAGACAGAGAACCCTGAAAATAACCAGAGAGGAAGTGGGGGTGACAGAAGGATCACAGGCCCTCCCCCAACACCCCAAGCCCCGGGCCCCACCTCCACCCCCTGGCAATGAGTCCCAGAAAATGCAGCTAGAAGCATTCCCATTGCTCCAGCCCCACTTACCATTTTTGTGTTTTAAAGACTTGGATCTTCGAGGGGAATTGGGGTTCTGGAATGGGAGATACCATAGCTTTGGGGAAAGGGTAACGGTAAGGGGGAGCCGAGAACCCAGGGAAGGAAAAAAGATTTGACAAAGCAGCATCCTCAAATTCCTACTCTTCCTCCCCAGCAGGCCTGTCTACCCATATTCCCTCCCCCATCTCCCATTCCCCACCCACCACAGACACCCTCAACCCCCCAATGACCTCAGCCTTGAGTCAAGACACTAGATAACTCCCTGCCCAAAGGGGAGAGTATCTGTCCTTTGCCTGTATTTCCCCAGTGCCTGCCCCAGCTCTCACCTTGTCTGATTTTCTCTTCTTGGCTGGGGAACAAAAGGATAAAGAGCAGGGTTTCCGTTAAATTCTCAATCCAAGGGCATCTCAAGAAGATCACACAGCTACACTCTCCCTTCATCACTCAAGGCAACAACTTGTGACCACTATATACCCAATTCCTGCTGCCCACCTCATCCCAATGTCCCCCAAGTTTCCCCAGGCCCCCAAGCACCTTTCTTCTCCGAGCCATAGGACCAGTCGTTGTCATTGATGTCATCATTATCCTCTTGGTCACTCTCAGACTTGTTCATATTGTTGCTGTTGGCAATGCTGCCAAGGGGAGGGAAGAGAAAGGGTCAAGGCAGTCACCCCCTCTGCCCCCAACTTCAGAGGCACGTGAAGCATCTGGGGCCAAGTACAACCCACCCTCTGTACCCTCCCAATGCCCCTGGGGGACTATGCCATGGCCCAGGCTGCAGCAGATGGGCAGCTCTGGTTCCCTCACCGGCGGTTGGCGATTCGGCTGCTGTTCCGACCCATTCCCAGGCACTTCTCCAGATGGGGAGCAAAGCGGGAGGCGGCAATGCTGCGACTGCAATTAGGGCAAACACACTCCTTGCTCTTCCACTGGTTGAAAACCTGTCCAAAGATGTCCAACCCCGGCTGGTCCACGATCTCTGGGGACAGGAGAGGCCGGTGATCAGGGGGGGCAGGGGACCCTCTCCTCGTGTTCCCACCTGGGGTCCCATGGCCTCTTCAATCCCTCCCCCGGCTCACAGGAGCTCCAGGTGCTACATTTGGCACAGGTTCCAGAGAAGGAAACTCGGGGCAGTCCCAGGGCAGCGCCAGACTACTGCTCCTTCACCCTGAAGCTCACCAAAATCCTTCATGCTATCAGGGTCCGTGTCGTCGAGGAAGAAGTAGCCACACTTGACAGCCCGGTGTACCTCAAAGCAGAATCCCAAACAAGAATCCTCGACCAGGTCCGCGTATATCTCCTGAGCGATGGCCTGGGCCCCAGGGGAGAACATCGACAGTCACAAGAGTCACAGCCCCCTGGACTCTCACCAACCAAATCTGCTGCCAACTGGCCCCGGCCAAAAATCACGCTTTCTTTGCCATTTTCCCCAACTTGACTTCGTGTTCTTTCTTCTTCCTGGATCCTTGGCCTTTTCAACTGGCTATTCCCTTTAAGGAACAAGGCTGACTACCCAAATTCCTCTTTGGTGTGGATGCCAGATATAGCGACGCAGAGACATCAAGAGAAAGAACTGGAGGCACATGTGGGGGAGCCCTCACCTCTAGTTTGCTGTTATCCAGGCCAGACAAAGACATTTCCTCCATTTTCATTTGTAAACTCTTGTGGAGACGGCGCTCTGACTGCTCATAGCACAGCGGGCGGCAACACGGCTGCACACATGGGGATGAGGGTGTTGTTGTGAGTCCACAGCACCTCTGAAAGCGGCCACCTTCCCTCCCCACCTCGCTGCCCAGAGTTTAGTCCTGGCATCAGGGTCTCTCCCTCCCAAGGCCCAGGCTCACTAAGTCTGGAAGGTCCTTCAGGGCCTGAAACCTAAAGGGGGCCTAGTCATTCCCAGGCCTGAGCTCAGGCCATGGACTCCACTGCCAATCAGAGTCTGGGTCTATAGGAGGCAGCAGCTCACCCTAGGTCCCCAAAACTCAAACCCCTCTTTGATACCCATGGTGCAATGCAGCAGGGGGAGGAGAAGGAACTCCAAGGCCTCAAAGCAAACCCACAGGGTGTGGCAAAGAACTGCACAGACTCCTAAATACACCCCCAGCTTCCCTAAAGACTCTCCTCAGAGTCACCTCTGCTTTCAGCCAGGATGTCCACTTGGGGGGGTACTGCTACCATAAGTAGAAATGGCCCTAGGACCCTACAACCTTCACCCTACTGTCTTCCCTTGAAATCAGCCTGCCACTCCACGAGGGGATCAGAGCCCACAAGAGCCTATAGCTAAGGGACATTTCTAGCCACCATGAGCAGGAGCGGGGGGAGAGCCCGGTGGGATGGCATGCCAGGAACGGGCACTCCCCTTACCTGTTCTTCCTTTAGATAACCACCCGCCCTCCCTCAGGACCAGCCCGGAAGTCTCTCCAAGAGCCCCAAAGTCCAAGAACCCCCACCCAAGGATTCAGACACAGCGCCCACAGCCCAGGGCCCCTCGGAACGGTGGGTACGAGTTTCAGGAGCTGCCGGCCTAGAGTGGGGTGGGGACTGACGAATGAGCCGGGGGCACTGGGAAGGGTAGGAGGCCGGGCCTCGGCTCTTCTCCCGTCCCTGCGGCACTGCTGCTGCATCATACCGACTGGGGGGAGGAGAGCCGAGCCGCCGGGGCCGGCGCCGGGCCGGGACACACCACCCCCAGAGAGTGGGCAGAGTGGGACGCGTCCCGGCCCCTCTCCTTCCCCGCCCGCCAGCAGCCCCGGCCGGCCGGGGAGAGAAGTCCGGGAGGGTGTCTCTATTGTCCCGGGGGCTGGGGCCTGGCTCCCTAACAAAGGCCCCGCGCCCCCTCCCCGGCCGGCCCTGCCCCGCCCAAGGGGGACCCAGACGGGGGAGAGCTAGGGGCCCCGGCCCGGCCGGGAAGCTGGGGGAAGCCGGGCGTTTCCGCGTCGGCCCGGGGGGAGGGGAAGGGGCGCTGACCCAGACCTGGGGGGAGGGGGCCCAAGCCCCGCCTCGGGCCCCGCCCCCCGCCCCCCGCAGGCCCCTCCCCCGTCCCCGTCTCCGTCCCGTACTCACCCCGCCCGGGGGGCCGCGCCGGGGCCCGGCGGCCTCTCAGGGCCGCGTCCTCCGGCGGCGGCGGCGGCGGCGGCTGCTCCGGAGCCCCATGTCCGTCGGTCCGTCCTCGCCTCTCCCCGGGGCCCGGGGCCCGGGGCCGGGGGGTCGGGCCGTCCCCCCGCCTCGCCGCCTCACCGGGCGGCCATGGCCCCTTCCCCTCCCTTCTTGTCCCGTCGCCGCCTCCTCCTCCTCACCTCACCCCGCCCGCGCGCAGTCCGCGCGCCGTCCGCGCACCCCTCCCCCCGCCCCCCACTCCAGCCCGCCTCTCCCGGGCGGGGGGTGCGGCGCGAGCCCGGAGCGCGCGCGCGTGCCGCGACCGGAGGATGGATGGATGGAGCGAGCGAGAACGCGAGCGTGCGCGCGCGCGCCCCTCTCCCCCTCCCTCCGCGCGGGCGCGAGGCCAAGCGCGAGCGCGCTCCAACCTCCTCCTCTTCCTCCTCCCGCCCCTCCCCAACACCCCGCCCTCGCCCTCCCTTCCTCTTCCTTCTTTCGCTTTCGCGCGCCCAGCGACTGCTCGCGCCTGCTAGAAGGGCCCGAGCGCGTGCATCTGCCCCGCGGCCGCAGCTCGGCAGCATTTGCTCCAGGGGGCGGGGACCGGGAGGGGAGGAGGGGCGCCACGCCGCCGTCCAAAGTACCGGCGGACGGGGACGGGGGCGGAGAGATGGGCGGGGCCTTCGCGGACCTCCCTGGCCAATCGCCGGGAGGCCTCGGCCCGTGAGGCCCAATAGGATGGGGGTGGGTGGGGCGGCGTTCAAGGTGAGGTGCGCGGTGCGCTGGGGGCGGAGACGTTGTGTCGTCCCGGCCGGCTCGGGGGCGGGGGCAGCGGGTGGCGTCTAAAGAGAGCGCCGGCTTCCAGCCGAGCCTGGGACGCCTTCCGGCCCAGGCTCCCCCGCCCTTCCCTCGGGGCTCCCCGCTCTTTCTCCCTACCCTCTGCTCCCCCTTTACCCCGAGGCGTGCAGCCACTTCTGTGAAGAGGCCAGACTTGAAGTGGGGCGCAGTTAGGACCTCAGGGTGGAAAGCCCGTGGAGCCGAAGGGGCTCACCCGCGCCTCAGTTCTCCCGGTTTCTGGGCGGGTCTCAGACCACTCCAGGCCTGCGGACCAACAAGCGCCCTAGATGAGGGTCCGCTGCTGAGGGCGGAGGCCGAGCTGCGCCCTTCTGCTTCGAGCGCCCTCCCCGCCCCTCATCCTAATTTAGATCACACACCTGCTCGCCTTTCCTGTTTCCGGAACCCACACTGGACCCCCCACCTCTCAGACGCCTGCTGGCACGGGCCAGATGCTTCCCCGACTCAGTGCTGTTCCCTTGGGTGCAGCGTATCCCTGTGCTCACGCTCCCAGTCCCTTCTTTACCTTAGGAAGGAGCGAGCCTTTTCCCAGCTGCGGTGGATGGCTGGATTGGCGCGTTCATCTCGGTTACTCTCTGCGTCTGGTGTCCTGGAACGGTTGTGTGACAGCCCTCTCCCCTCAAGAGATAAGATTAGAGGAGGATAGTCTGAAATCACAGACTTGGGACCATCTTTGGCTTTTAGTTTTCAGCAAACATTTCTTTCTCACCGATTTCTCCTGAGAAACACCAAACATTTCTTGAGGCGATATTCCAGAGTAGTTAAAATCAGGCATCTGATTTGAATTTAAATCGTTGGATCTAGCAAATGAGTTTCCTGTGCCTCAGTTTCCTCTATTGTCAGTGGGCATAATGAGTCCTATCTCATTGGGTTGCTGTGGTGATTAACAAGTCAGTGCATGTGAAACTCAGCTCTGTGTAAATGTTTGGTACATCTTAGCTGTTATTCTTACAGTGCTCCAGGTGCTGGGATAAAAGATGATATAAGACAGTTGTGCTGCTTCAAGAAGTTCACAGTCTTGTGGGGTAGACAGACAGGTAGGATAATAATTGCAAAATAGTGTGACAAAAGCAAGAGAGATACAGAGAGAACAGAGGTAGCCAGGAGACATCAGATGATGTAAGAGTTGGTCAAGAAAGGCTTCTTGGGCCAGGCACAGTGGCTCACGCCTGTGATCCCAGCACTTTGGGAGGCTGACAAGGGCGGATCGCCTCAGGTGAGCAGTTAAGACCAGCCTGGCCAACTTGGTGAAACCCCATCGGTACTAAAAATGCAAAAATTAGCTGGGTGTGGTGGCGGGTGCCTATAATCTCAGGTACTTGGGAGGCTGAGGTAGAGAATTTCTTGAACCAAGGAGACGGAAGTTGCAGTGAGCCGAGATCGCACCACTGCACTCCCGCCTGAGCGACAGAGCAAGAGTCCATCTCAAAACAAAATAAACAAAAAGGCCTCTTGTAGTGGGAGATGAACCACGTGAAGGCAGGCGAAGAAGGCATTGGACGTACCCAACCGGAGGCTTCAGAAGCATGGATCAAGCTGGAACAGAGGCATGGGTGGCAGAGCAGCAGGAGGCGAGCAGACCAGATCATACAGAACAAAGTAGGTGCTGTAAAGTTTATGGGCTTTAACCTGTAAGCCATGAGGAGCCCTCAAGAGGAATCATTCACCAAACTTATATTTTTAGTAGATCCCACTGGAGTGTGGTCTGGAGAATAACTTAGAAGCAGTGGGGTTTTTTGTTTGTTTGTTTTTTGTTTTTATAAGACAGTGCCTTGTTCTAGAGTGCCTTGCTCTGTCACCCAGGCTGGAGTGCAGTGGCACGATCTTGGCACACTGCAATCTCCTCCTCCTGGGTTCAAGCAATTCTCCTGCCTCAGCCTCCCGAGTGGCCAGGACTGCAAGCCCCTGCCACCATACCCTTGGCTAATTTTTGTTTTCTATTGTTAGTAGAGACAGGGTTTCACCATGTTGGCCAGGCTGGTCTCAAACTTCCGACCTTACGTGATCCACCCGCCTCGACCTCCCAAAATGCTGGGATTACAAACATGAGCCATTGTGCCCAGCCAAAAGCAGTAGGTTTTTGTTATTGATTGAGGTGTGTGGAGGAAAGGAGACGGAGGTCTCAAAAACACCTTTAGGATGAGGAACTCAGGGGAGGACACAGGATGATTTCAATCTGGGATATATTGAGGTTACTGTGGGATCAGCTGATGGTGACACGAGAGGTGACTGAACTTAGATCTGGCACAGAGAAGTAAGGTAGGCCTTCAGGAACTTTAACAACATAGCTCAGCCTTCCTTTTATCTCCCACCTCCTTTTCAGGAATTCTTCACTCCAGTGATGCTGATCTGTTTCTTACCTAAATATGTACAGTACATTCTGCCCTAAGGAATTTGCACATGCCCAGAAAATCCTCCTGGCTTCTCCCTGTTTACCTTCATCCTTCCTCATATCCCCACCCATGGCCATCCTCATACCGAACTTCTTTACAGCCAGACTGTACTATTCATTCTGTACTTGGCCTGGGCTGCTCTGTGGTGGTGACCTCTTTGGGCACATGCCCAGTCTCCACAGTTAGCACCAGTTAATAAACACTAGGGCCTGAGCTGGTCCTGACTCTGGGTGAGGTCCTGGGGTTACAGCAACAAGCAAGAGAGACACACAGACCTTGTCCTAGTGCAGCTTACACCCTAGCAAGGCCTGATGTGAAAGAAACAAGGCCTGAATGTGAAGGCATTAGGCTGCTGAAGAAACAAATAGTATGGAAACCCTTTTTCTCAGGAGCTCAGGGAAGGAAGTGGCCTTTTAAGTGGAGCCCTGAATTAACTAGGCAGAGAGAACACCATGTGTACACGCCCTGGGAGAAAGCATGTTATGTTTGAGACACGGATGGCCTGTGTGGCTAGAGTTTGAGCAGGGCTAACAGGGGCAGCAGATCCCCTAGGGCACTGTGGGCCAGACTTATTCACCCACTCAACAAATCTTTCTTTGGTGTCAAATGTGTATCAGGCAGTTTCAGGTGCTGAGATTACTCTAATGAACAAGCAGATAAGGTGTCTTCTGCTTGGAGAGATAGATAATAAATACATAAACAAGAAGATGGAGGAGGCCTCTCCAGGGTGGGTGGTTGGGAAAAGCTTCTCTGTGAGATGACAGGTGAGCTGGGGCCTAAAGGATAAAAAAAAAAAAAAAAAAATCAAATATGTGTAGAGTTGGATGAAGAGCCATTCTGGGCAGAGAGAACAATTGCCAAGACCCTGTGGTAGGCATGTTTGAGGAACAGAAGAGATCACTTGGCTGGACCATTGTGAGGGGTTGGGAAGAGTGGGGCGAGAGAAGATGAGAGAAGGAAGGCAGGGGCCGAGCCTCGTAGGGTCATGGTAAGCTGTGGTAAATCTTCAATACAGAAAGAATCAGATTTATTTTTAAGGTAACTTTAGCTGTCATCTGAAGAATGGGCTGTAGGGGGCAAGAGTGCAAGCAGGAAGACCAGCTTTAGGAGGTCTTTGCAGAAGTTGAGCAGTGATGGTGGCCTTAAATAGGATGGGAGTGGCAGCTGTGGGAGCTACCCTGTGGGTGGGATAGACAGATTTGAGACAGCTTTAGGAAGTGAAATGGAGAGGTCTAGGGGGTTGAACATGGAGATGAAAGGGAGAGAGGAGTCAAGGCTAATACCCTGGTTTCTAGGTTGAACGACTAAGTGTTTGGTAATCATGGTGGGTCTTGAGGTTTGAGATCCCTGCAGGATATCCCAGAGGATGTATGGGTGTCTACACAGCTCTGAAGCTTGGAAGAGCAGTCTCTATCGGCACCACCTTTTGGAACAGTTGCATATGGGTGATAACGGGAAGTTCAAGGGAGGGACCTGAACACCCAGGATGAAATGAGGAAGAGCTGACACCAGCAGAATAGACCAAGAAGGCAAAAGACAAGTGTTCACCAGATGTAACGAACATATTGGTGACTTCATTGAGGAGCCTCGGGGAATGGTGGTAAGTGGGAGGCCAAGAGGCTCAGCAAGCTTTTTAGAAGTTTGACCAGTATAGAATAGAGGTGAGGGTTGGGAGAGAGCTCTTGGACAGGGCCTGGGTCTGCAGCCCTTTGAGGTTCCAGGAACCCAGCCAAGGCCTGCATAGGGTAGGATGTCTTCCTTAATCTCAGAGAGTGAGTCATCTCAGCCCAGCCCAGCCCACTTCCCATCAGAGGCCTAGGTGTTCTTAGGAATGTCATCCTTAACTCGGGGTGGAACTGAAGGCTCAAAGTGGGAAAGTGCCACCTCAACTAGGCAATACACCCTGCACTAGGAAGGCTTGCGTACCCAGGGTGAACCCTTGACCTCCAATTTGCCAAGACCATGTACTCTGGGTGAAAATGCATTTGTTCTCCAACTTCTCGGAGTCTTTAGTGGTCTGACAACCCAGGGTGAACAAATGGAATTGAGGAAAGGGCAAGAATAGTAGCACAGAACAATGTGAAGGTAGGTTTCCTATGGAATCTTCAGGAAAGAGGAAGATAGTTCTAGAAAGAAAGGGCACATTGGCTTCAAGCATTTTTATTTATCAAACCTGTTGGATCACCCCTGTGAACTATGTCACCTTCATGGATTCCAGTGACCAGACAGCAGTCAAACCTTTGTTTTTCACTTTATTATACAAAAAAGGGAAAACAAAACTTCCACAGTTGGCCTTAAGCATAGGCAGACACTTCTAAGCCATTCCCTCCCACCTCCCATGATACAAATTCAAGTTGTGGTTGTTGTTGAAACCTACAAAACACTCCTTAAATATTAGAAAAAAAGTGGAGGGGGGGACGGGGGTCTTCCCACCCCAGCCATCCCATCCCAGTGCCAAAATGCACTCAAGAGTGACCTCTTACAGCACCAACACCCCCACCCTGACAGCCCTGTTTGTACTGTAAGAATTTTTCAATTTTTAAAACAGGAAAGAAAAAGTGCCCCCAAATTGTTTTTAAATGAAAATACATTCCACTGAAACACAACAGTGGAGGGGCATCCAAATAAGAAACGGGTTCTTTGCAGGGCTCTTGGGAAGAAATAGAACCTATAAACCCCTGTACTTAATTCCAGGATTAGGATAAAGGAAGGGGAATGGGAGTAGGGAGTGTCCCCCCAGCCTCCCCACCCCCAGCACCAAGGTCCAAGGCAAAGCAGAGATTGTCTGCTTGCCTTTGGGAGAGGGACCCACCAGCCTCTCCGTTCCTTCACCGTTCCTGCCCCACCTCCATGGCAAAGTTCCCATTCTTCCCCCATTCCTTGGCTTTCATTTAGAGGGGAAGGTGGAAAAGCACCAAGCCCCAATTTAATAGGTCATTGACATGATCATAGAAAAAGACCCCACCCCCAATTTAGTCAGTCAAAAAATTAGAACTACAGAAATATGGTGGCTTGGCTTATTAAGAGTCAAGGAACCAAGGTACCAAAAAATCTGGGAGATGGCTGGGAAGGGTTAGAGACAGCTGCAGAAGCAGCTTTTGCAGACTTCTTGCCCAGCTGTGGGGTTGGGGGAGGAGGGAGCAGACCTGAGAAATGAAAGGAAATAGGGGGTGGTGGGAGGATTCCAGGAAGGCTGGAGGGATGTGTAAGTTAGGAGCTCCCAGCACATTTCTTGAAGCCCAGGTTCTGAGCCTAGGGTGGCCAGGCTTGGCCCCTCAGATGACCAAATACAAGCTTTAAGCTTCACACCATCTTGCCCACCTTTCTGCCTTCCTGCTGGACAATGGAGACCAGCAGCTCGGATGCATGTGACCCTGGCAGAGGGAGCCTGGTTTGGGA
>PVKV010019202.1:23415-42925 GCA_004027835.1 Alouatta palliata
CACACACACACACACACACACCTCTCTCCCACACACACACATATCAAGACCATTTTTAAAAAGTTCCAAACCTACCCCCTAAACCCTCCCTCTCCCAGAAATGACAACAGAGACGGCAGCCGAGATCGGTAGGAAACGTCTCGTTGACAGCTCAGAGCTTAAAAAAAAATATATACACATATATAAAAAACACTTCTGCCCCCTCCCCCATGAGCAGGTCTAGGGAGCTCCTTCCTGCAGGAGGCAGGGGAGAGGGCCACCAGGGCAGCGCCTGTTTTCTCAAAGGCACCGGCCCTCCTCTCCCCACGTTCCCTGCCTCCAGTTCCAATGCAGAGATCCAGGCGGCAGGCCCCTCTGGGAAGGAATGGGTCCTCCCCAAGCTTCCACCCCACCTTGGGTTGGGCCGCAGGTGTGGAGGGCCTCATCAAACTCTTTGGGACTCCCCATCCCAACTCTCCGGTCCATTGTCCATGCCGGAACCGCAAGTGCAGAAGTGGGTGGGGTGGGCTGGGCCGGGCCAGGCCGGTGCTGGCTTAGTCTGATGGTTGCTGTCCCTGGAGGAGGACCCCCGAGGGCTGTTGTCTCTGAGGCTGCAGAGTCCCGGCCTGGGCTCCTCCAGCCCCCTACCCCCACCGTGTTTTGTTTTTTTTTTTTAAAAAGAAAGAAAGAAAGTGGGGGAGGGCAGGGGACAGTACATGGGGGAGAAACAAAGGTGGTCAGTTGGAGAGGGGAGCTCCTGGGCTCTCCCTGGCTGCCCTGGGGTGGGGCTGAGCCTCAGTTGGAGTCAGAGTCTGAGGAGTCTCCTGAGGAGGAGGAGCTGGAGCTGCTGCCCTCGGACTCATTGTCTTCATCCTCATCATCCTCGTCGTCATCTTCATCCTCGTCATCCTCCTCATTCTGGGGGTGAGAAAGGATGCACAGGGTCCCCAGGTGGCCCTCCTGGCAGGACTCCCCTCCCCTCCCACCGTGCCCCGTCTGCCCCGTGCTATGTACCTCGTCCCCATCCTCGCTCTCGTCCTCACTGCTGGACTCAGAGGAGTCGCCGCCATCTTCAGAGGAGTCCCCATTATCATCATCTTCCTCTTCTTCATCCTCATCCTCATCATCCTCATCCTCTTCATCATCCTCCTCGGACTCCTTGGATGGGCAGGGAGGCACATCAGTGTTCTCTGGTCTCTGCCCAGCAACTTCAGGCAACTCCCCCACCCCTTTGCATCTGGGGGTGCTCCTTACCGATTTGGACTGCAGGGTAGTCCGGCTGGATTTGGGGTTTGGGCCTCGCAGCTTGGTCATACTCTTACGTTTCTGCAGGATGTGGACATGAAGGTGGCAGCCATGAGTTCCAGACACCCCTGAATCCCCCCACCCCTACCCCACTGCTGCTCTGCTCCCAGACTCACATTGGAGATATACTCTTTATATGCTGCACGGTCCTGCGGGGACAGGCTCTGGGGGAGACAGAAGTGGCAAGGGTTGGAACACAGCTAACTAGTGCTGACTGAGCATCCTGGCATCCTGGCCCAGGGCTGGGCAGTGGGCTGAGCATTTACGTATCATCACCCCATCTCACCCTCCCAGGCCCCCTAGACTTTGGGTCTCTGCAGAAAGCCCCAGGGAACTGAGAATACAGCTCCAATTTTTTTTTTTTTTTTTTTTTTTTTTTTTAAAACAGGGTCTTGCTCTGTTACCTAGGCTGGAGTGCAGTGGCACAATCTCAGCTCACTGCAGCCTTGACCTTCCCAGGCTCAAGTGATCCCTTCAACTCAGCCTCCAGAGTAGCTGGGACTGTAGGCATGTACCACCACACCAGGATAAATTTTTTGTAGAGAGAGAGGGGTGTCGCTTTGTTGCCTGGGATGGTCTTGAACTCCTGGTCTCAAGAGATCCTTGGCACCTCAACCTCCCAAAGTGCTAGGATTACAGGCATGAGCCACTGCACTGGCCCAAGCTCTAATATTTCTGCTTTTGATGCCCTGAGTCCTTCTCTAAACATTCTCCCCATTGCTCTGTGCAAATGGATGCTCCCATCAGAGTCTTCCTCACTTCAAAGAAGTGCTCCCGTGATGAGTCAGCTTGGCATCATCAACCACACCCCAACACCAAACTCTTGAGCTACCGATGAGGCAGTGGAGCTCGCCAGATTCCTGAAACAGCAAATCCCCACAGTCTTCCTGGGTCCTTGGCTAACCTGTCCTGGTGAGTGGGAAAGACACAGGTGATTCTCTCCACTTTACAGATCTGACTACTCAACCAAAGCACAGAGGGGAAGCACAAAGGCCAGAAGTCTAGGAGAGGCCCTGTGGTCCCGGATGGGGGAGGCAGTCTGATTTGGATTCTACTTACTGTGTGACCTTGGGCAAGTTACTTAACCTCTCTGAACCTTGGTTTCCTTATTTTTAAAAGGGTGATGGTGGCCGGGTGCACTGGCTCGAGCCTGTAATCTTAGTGCTTTGGAAGGGTAAGGTGGGCGGATCAGGAGTTTGAGACCAGCCTGGCCAACATGGTGAAACCCCATCTTTACTAAAAATACAAAAATTAGCCTGGTGTGGTAGTATATGCCTGTAGCTCCAGCTACTCTGGAGGCTGAGGAAGGAGAATTGCTTGAACCTGGGAAGTGGAGGTGTGGAGGTTCCAGTGAGCCGAGATCACATCACTGCACTCCAGCCTAGGTGAGAGAGTGAGACTCTGTCTCAGAAGATAAAAATAAAAGAGTAATAGTAACGGTTATCCTGCAGGACTGCGAGGGCATGGAATGAAATCATGAGACCAGCCAGCACGACGACTCCCTCTTCCTTCCAAGGGTCCCTTGCCCTCTCACCTTGACCCAGAGGTCCAGGTGCACCTTGTACTGCTTTTGCTGCTCCTCGGCTAGCTTTTTGTAGTGCTCCTTCTGGCTCTGGGAGATGCGCTGCCAGCGGCTGCCGATCTCGACCATGCGCTCCTTCAGTGGCAGGTGGTTCAGCTCCCCATTGGACAGCAGCTCCTGGGAAAACTTCTGGTAACCGTTCCTGGGAGGTGGGGGTGATACAAGGAGGGTCAGGACCCCAACAAAGCAGCCCTCCAGCCCTGACCCTCCCCCACCCCCAGGGCAGGCTCCAACCCCCAGGCTCACATGGGAGGCTTCTTGGGTTCTCCCTGGAATTTCATCTTCTTGGAAGAATTTGTAGCAGCTGGAGGTGCCCGCATCTCACTCAGCTCTCTCTGGAGGGAGAAAGGTCACACTCAACCCAAGTCCCACCCTCAAAATACTGCTGCCTTCTGCCCCATGCTATCAGCACCTTGGCTGGCTGTTTTTTCTTTTCTTTTTCTTTTTTTTTTTTTTTGAGATGGAGTCTCGCTCTGGAGTGCAGTGGCGTGATCTTGGCTCACTGCAACCTCCGCCTCCCGGATTCAAGTGATTCTCCTGCCTCAACCTCCAGAGCAGCTGGGATTACAGGTGCACGTCACCATGCCCAGCTAATTTTTGTATTTTTAGTAGAGACGGGGTTTCACCATGTTGGCCAGGATGGTCTTGATCTCCTGACCTCATGATCCATCCGCCTGGGCCTCCCAAAGTACTGGGATTACAGGCTTGAGCCACCATGCCCGGCCTCTGTCTTTTCTGTGCCAGGGAGGAGAAGAAACAGGCACAGCTAGTGAGCAGCTTCCTAACAGCTCAGGTATGGGGCAGGCATCCCAGTTTACAACTGTGCTTGTGTCCCCCGAGTCAGCCTGGAGGCTAGCATTGTCACCCCCATCTTACTGATGAGAGACGGGTTCAGACAAGGAAAGCTGAGACTTGCTGAGGGTCACAGACCAAGGCTGGGCCTTCTGGCTCAGAGTTGCCCACCCAAAGGGGAGCTCCCAAGCTTTCAATGAATGGGGTGGCCCCAGCCCCATTACTACCTCGTATCGCTTTTGGTCTTCGGCTGCCTTCTTAATCCACATCAGTTTCTCCTTCTTCTCCATGTTATTCCAGGTCATTTCCATGGCTTTCAAGGCCTTCACCCGGTCATTCTGGGGACCGATAAGGGTATCAGCCGTGGGGTCACCCGGGGCTGGAGGCTGAAGTACTACCCCGTCCCACCCGTCACCTTGAAGCGGGCCAGGTAGTCGCCAATGACGCTCTGTTGCCAGATCTCCTCGGCTCTCTTGGGGGACTCAGGCAGCTTGCCCCGTTCCTCACGCTCCCCGCCAGGCTTCCTCTCCGACTGTGCCTTGAGTGCCGCCTCCCGGGCCTTGTACTTGGCCTGCGGGGATGGCCGGGATGTCAGCCTTCCGCCCACCCCTAGGGGGCGCGCGCTCCCGGCGCAGCAGCCTAGGCGCACCCGCGGAGCGGGCAGAGCCGTGGGCTGGTGCAGATGTCTCCCGCCCAGGGCTCGCCCCCGCCTGGCCCGCGGCGCTCAGCTGACAGCTTCCCGCCTTCCGGCTGCTGGGCGCCGGCCCAACGTCCCAGCCCAGGCACCGCGAGACCCAGGCGGCCAGGGGCGAGGTGGCGCGGACCGCCGAGGGGGAGGGGGCCCTGGCAGAGCCCCTGGGGGCAGCGGCTCTCCGCCAGGCAGCCTGACCTTCTTCTTCTCAGACAAGTCGTTCCACATTCGGGCCAGCAGGCGGGTCAGCTCGCTCTCCGAGAGCTCAGGCCGCTCCTCCTGCAGCTGCCGACGCTTCTCCTCGGAGAAGATGAACATGGCCGACACGGGCCGCTTGGGCTTCTCGGAGCCGCCCTGCCCACGTGAAGAAGGTCGGGGTCCGTGGGTGCTGCCAGCGAGCCCAGTCTTGCCCACCCCCGCCTGCGCGGCCACGCCCCCTGCCCACCTTGCCCGCTTCCTGGACTGGCTTCTTGGAGGCGGGGCTGGTGGCTGGCTTCTTGTTGATGTTCAGCATCTTCTCCTCCCCCAGGACCCGCTGCTGCTCCTCCTCGGGCAGGCTCTGGGCAGGAGAGAGGAGCATGGGGCTGCACGGCTGGCACCGTGCCCTATAGGGCTGCATGGTGCCCTATCCCCAGGGGCTCACCAGGGCTCTGCCTGCCAAGCCCCAGTCCTCTCTGCCCAGCGCCCTACAGGAGGAACACTCACCTCGAGGAAACGGAGCAGCTCCACCTCGTAATCTTTCTTTTTCTGGGAAAGTGAGTGAAGTCAGGATCAGTCTGGAGACAGTGTCACCAGAGACCCTGCAGTACTCAGAGGACAGTGACCTTCAGTGGGCCTCCAGAGCCTGGGTGTGGGCTGGACTCCCTGCCTGGACGGGCTCAGCTCTAAGCCCAGCCCAGCCCAACACCGAACTGGAAGCAGGTACATGCCGCCAAGAACTGACTGGCCCAAGCTAGGGTCAGATATCATGCTTCAAAACCCCAAGGCAGGGAGGCCCCTGCCACAGCTCACCTGGTCACACTTCTTGTGATAGGCATCCTTCTCCTTCTGGGACAGCAGCTTCCACTGCTGGCTGCACAGCACCATGCGCTCTGTGCTGGGCACGTCCTTCATGTTGGCCATGAGCTCTGCGCAGTACAGCGAGTAGCTGTTCCTATCGGAGCCGTGCGGAGAGAGGTGCAGCCCGTGAGTGAGCAGGGCGGCAGGCCTCCTCGCCCACAGAGCCCGGCCCAACTCCCCAGCTGCCCACTCGCCCATCCACCCCAGGGCAGCGCTCACGGAGGTGGCTTGGTGGGTCGCCCGTCAAACTTGTCCTTGAGCTGGCGTTCAGCCTTGGTGAGGGTGGACTTGGTGATACCCTCTTCACTGATGTTCAGCTCGGGGTGCTTCTGGATATAGTCTCTCATGATCTCCTGCAGAGCCAGGTGGGGGGACGGAGGGCAACGTGGTGTGGAGTTAGCTGGGGCAGGGGCAGGGGGAGAGCCGCTGGGGAGGGCAGGCAGGGAGCAAAGCTGGGGGTGGCTGTGCGTCAGCGGTGTCACACAAGACGTGGTGCCCTGCCCTGCCCTAGCCTGAGATCTCATGGGGCTGGGGGATGGGGAAGGTAGGGGCAGAGGTGAGGGGCCCAGAAGGCCCCTCCCTCAACAGAGGAATGGGGAGTGACACCTTCCCCAGAGTGCGGTGGCCACGGAGTCAGAGGGCAGAGGCTCGTGAAGAGCCGGACGGGGAGGAGCGCAGCGGAAGCCTAACCTCGTACTCCTTCCGCTGCTCCAGGGCCTTATGAATCCATTTCAGCCTCTTTTTGTCCGAGAGCTGAGACCACTGCTTCCCCAGGGAGTCCTTCACCTCCTTCGTAGTGGCCTGCAAACCAAAAGCCGTCAGACACGCACAAGCAGCCAGGGGTGGGGGGGGAGGGGGGAAGGGGGCACAGAGGCCCCCACCCCCTCAGGCCATGGGAGGTCACATCAGTGTCCCCCACAGGCCAGGAGGGGAAGGTGGAGAGGCGGGGATCCCGCCTGGGTGCAAGGGGACTGGCTCACACACACACGCACGCACACGCTCGCACGCCAGCTGGCCCAGGCCCTGTCCATGCAGCCCACCCTTGGGGAGGGGCCTCCTCTCCTGCTCCCCTGCACCGTGCCCAGCCGACCTGGCGCGGCTCCCCCCTGGCCACCACCGTGCATTCTCCACCCCCAGCCCTTGGCCGGACACTCACATCTGGCCGCACTTTGAGATACACCTTCTTCTCGTGGGTGTACCACAGCTGCTGGGGGGTTTTGGGCTTCTCTGGGATGTCCGATTTCTTGGCATTCTGGATTAGGTCAGGGTGATCCTCCCTAGCCAGGACACGGGGAGCAAGGATCAGCAGAGGATGCTGCCAGGGCAGACCCAAGCTAGCTGCCCCCACCCACCAAGCCTCCTTGGCCTTTCAGCTGGGGCTCAGTGGGACGGTGGCTGCCTGCCTGTCCCTGCCCCTGAGCATGACACACTAGGGCTCACATGTGACCCATCCTTCTTCCATGCCTCAGAAATGGCAAACTCCAGGCTCTGGCCAGGGTTAGCCTATTCAGCTGCACCCAGTGCCCCGTGGCCCTCCTCTGGGCTCCACTGCCTTACCTGAATCGGGCCAGGTTTCGCTCGAACTCCTGTTTCTCCCTCTGGAAGTCCTGAATATATTTCATCTGGGGGGAGGAGGGGATGGGGTCACCCAGGACCCAAGGGTATCTCACCCTGAGCTACGAAAGCCACCCAGACCCCTCCTCGTGGGCTCTCTGTGGCCTCCTATGCTGTGGTGCAGGGGTGGAGGCTGGCACCCTGCCCACCTCCCCGCGGGACTCATCACAGAGCAGACTGCTGGCTTCTACCACAGATGGTGGGAGCTGCAGGGCTCACCCAGACATTGAATCCTATATCTTATCCTCTCCTTGCAAGGGAGACTCCCACAAGGGGGCCGTGGCATTACCCACGGTCAGGCAGTGTGCAGTGGTGGTGCTGGTGCTCCCCCACCCGTTTCTCCACCACCACAGAATCCCCAGTGGAGTCAGGTGCAGGCCCTGCTCCCATCACTCTCTCTTTTCATTGTCTGTGGCAGCTGACATTAACCTGCACCCCTGGAGGTGGCCTCTACATAGGACCAGGGCTGGGCTGAGTCCAGTTTCCAAGGCATGAGGGGAGACTACTGTGTGGAGGGAAACCCAGAGTTCTTGCAATACAAGCCACGGCCAGCTGCCCTGCACCTTCCTGTCCAATTCTGACACCATCACCTTCCTCCCTTTCTCCAGGATCCCAGCTGTCTGGCTCCTCCAGCCCTCCCTCCCTCAGCCCACTCATTCTCTCCCACCACTTGGCTTCCCTTCATCACCCCCTTTTCAGCCTCACCCTGCCTTCCCTCCCTCCCTGCATCCTTCCCCACCTCTCCATGGCCTCCCTCTTATAATCTGTCTCTTTCTCTTCCATATCTACCTCCTCTCTTGGCTCCCACATAATGTCCATCTCCTGTTTTGCCTTCACAGGCTCACAAGAGTGGCACTGGAAGGTGCCAGGAGCTCATGGCAATTGAGCCCAACCCCTGCCTCTTACAGAAGCACCAGGTATAGAGAGGCAGCGCCCTTTCCCTCAGTTCTCACAGAAAACCAGAAGCAGAGCTCAGCCTCCTCTTCCCCAAGCTCAGTCCTCCTCAGACAAAATAGTTGCAGAGCTAGAAGGCACCACACAGACCTGGCTCACCTCACATAAAGACCAGGCCCAGAGAAGTGGAGTGACTTACCAAAGGCCCCATACACAGCGAGTTCAGAGCCAGGAGAACAGGCCCGAGTCTTGTGTCCCCCAAGCCAGCACCTTGTCCACTCTACCAGTTTCTTCTGGCCTTCCCTGGCTCTCAGACTCTTGGCCTGTCCCTCCCATCCCATGAGAGTATCTGGGTGTGTGCAGTCAACTGTCCAACATCCTCATCAAATGGGTCAACAACAGTTCCAGCAATCCATACCCCTGCTCTGCTCAGGCAGTGGTTGCAGACAGTTGGCTTCTTTTTTGGGTACAGCACCAAGCGCATGTGAGTCCGCAGCCAGGGTATGCCAAACAGGAAAGAGGGCTGCTCACAGTGGTGGCGGCCAGCGTCACCTTTTGAGAACTGGCTGTGTATGGCTGTTTCCTTGCCAAGCAGATGTGCCTCTTGTCTTTCCCGCTGCCATTCCCCATCTATCCCTGGCTGTCTCCTCGTCCAGCGTCTCTTCCTTGGGTCCTCTCTCCCCATCCCATCTTTCTCGTATCCTATCTGCAGGCTCCTCCAGCGTTTTGCTGCCTGTCTCTAGGAGGGACCTCCTGAGCTCTGTATGTGACTGCTTCTAGCCCTGCCTGGGAGGCTTGGGCAACCCTCTGCCCAGGGTTAATGCTTTGATGGTCTGAGACAGTGCCCGACCTCTGCAAGGAACAGCATGAAGCCAGAAGGGACAGCGTGTGTCCTTGAGTGAACACGTGCGTGTGGAGGAGGTGTACTTCACAGGTGGACGTGGCAGTAAGAGCACTGGCTGGGACTCTGGGACACTATCCTGCTCTAGCATCAACAGTTGTGTTACTCGGGACACTTAACCCTCCTGCACACAAAACTGGGTTAACCTTTTGCTGCGGTTACCTTTACGAAGACATTGGAGGTGTCAAATGAGACCATGATGGGAAGCGTCACAGAGAGGGAAGAAGGGCTGTGCAGCCTGACAGTGAGGATGGGTGGTTGGGGGGAGAGCCTTACGAAACAAAACACTGTGGGTTTTCTACAGGGGGAAAGGTTGGCCTGAGCACCTGCTGTGGGTTTACATCTGTGATGGTGCCTGTGCCTGACCATCTGTGGGCTGAGGAAGGGGCCATCAGGTGTGGCTGCCCAGGACCCACTCTGCTGTGCTGACGCACCCCTGTCCCCAATGCCAGGTCCCTCCAAGGCCTACCTCCAACTGACCCACACCACCCCAGCTGCTCCCAGCCTCTCCCCTCCTCCCACCTTAGCTCTCCTCCCCCCACCTTCTTCTTTTCCGGAAGCTCCTTATATTTCTTGGACAGAATCTTGGTTAGGTCCAGGTTGCTCATCTCAGGGTGGAGTTTCGCATACTTGGCCCGCTTCTCCATGAAGAAGCGGAAATAAGGGGTCAGGGGCTTCTTTGGGAAGTCTGGGTGTTTCTGGAAGGAGGGACAAGGACACACGGAGGTCACATACCATCTGTTCTGTGGACCTTTCCTCCCCTACCCCTCCTGCGCCTCTTCCTAGTAACTCACCTTGAGTTTCTTGCCTTTGTAAGGATTTTTCACGTGTTCCTGAGCATCCAGGATCAATTCTGTCAACGTACGGAACTTCCTCACCTGGAGGAAGAGGGGAGGGAGGAAGGGGAAGCTGAGAAAAGGAGAATGCCACACAGTAACATATCCCTATCTTACAACCGGTACCCCCATCTTGCAACGGGTCTCTTCTACTCTTCACTCAACTAAATTTACCAAAGAGCAGAGGCCAACAGCCAAACGAAGCCAGGCACTGGCCCATGCCTACTGCAGAGGCCCAGGCAGTCAGTGCACACCAAAGGCCAGCAACAAGGGGACTACATGACCTCTACCTGGCTGTCCATGCCAATCTCAGCACAGCTCAGGCTGTTCGGCTCAAGACCGATACAAAGCGGCGTAACTCTAAGCCAGTGCTGTGAACCTCGCCACCTCCCAAGGTGCACAAGGGCAGGGAGAGAGCTAACAGGCGACCACACAAACACCTCTCCTGGTCTTCCTTCCTGTTTACAGCCGGCTGTTTCACTTCCCCCCAACCACGGCTGAGGTGGGTGTACGTGGAGATGTGTATACATGTGTCAGGAAGGGGATCAGTTACCTCGTTAGAAATCTCCACCCATTTGAGCTTGCACATGTCTCCAGAAAAGTCCTTAAATGCTACTTTTTCCCAGTCCATATGTGATTCAGTGGTTTTGAACTTGGAGCTGTCATTGGATGGAAGGTTGTTCTTCATGCATTCCAGCAAAGTCAGCATGTCTTCCTGGGACCAGCGGTCTGGTGAAGGGTAACAGAGGCCATCGTGCCTGGCTCATGCAATCCCCCTAATCTGTTTCCCAGTTCTTGAGTGCTCAACTCTTTTTCCCTAGGAAATCCCAGCCCCTGGTTGCTTCCCATCTGAAGGCAGAGATAAAACGTAACTCAGCTCTAAGGGAACTCTGGCCATATTGGATCAGGGCAGGGACTCCAGTCCAGAACAGGCCATACCTAGAAAGCCAGGTTTGACTGGCAAACATGGTGAAACCCTGTCTCTAGTAAAAACCCAAAAATCAGCCGGGTGTGGTGGCACACGCCTGTAATCCCAGCTACTCAGGAGTCTGAGGAGGAGAATCGCTTGAACCTGGGAGGTGTAGGTTGCAGTGAGTGGAGATGGTGCCATTGCACTCCAGCGTGGGCAAAAAGAATGAAACTCTGTCTCAAAAAAAAAAAAAAAAAAAGCAAGGCTCAAACACAAGTCTGGCTTGCTTCAAAGCCATTATCATTTCTCCCGTGCCAGGCTGCTACCAGTAGCTATTTATTTTAAGGGAAGAGGAGTGGAAATGAAGGTATAGTGATTCAGGGCTTTGTGCGAAACAGGTAGCTTGTCAGAGAAGGAGGGAAGCAGGGAGGCAATATATCTAAATGTGCGGCCAAGTTCAAGTTCTGAGTTTAGGATACCCTACATGTGCAGGGACTGAGAATGGGGTGTGGGCAGTAAGGAAAACCCATGCAGATCTCTCTCCTGCCCTCTCCTGCACAGATGGAAACCAATGTTAGAGACACCCTCCATCCTCTGGCCCCTCAACATAGATCAAGGAAGACTTTCTGGCAAACAAGAAAAAGGGAACAGAAACAGAAGCAGCATACAGGGCAGCTCTGAGGTAAGGTAGGCAGGTGCACAAAAGCTCTCAGGGCCCTGCTCCAGGGAGAACCCCCAGAATAACAAGCTGTCTTGTCAGCCCAACTCCCCAGGGAAGCAAGACCAGCTCTGGACTAGCTATTTTCAGCCACGGAAATGCAGCTCCAGAGAGAGCTCTAGGCTTCTGTGGATGGCCTGGGAGAATAGTCACCCAAGGCCAGAAGTCAAAAGGGCTCCTCTCCATTTTCATTTGCATCTCCTAACCTGGGCCAGGGTTTCTGCAGAGCAGGTCACATGGACCCATAATCCCCTCTCCCCTCAATGTCCCAAAAGCATGGCCAGCTGCCCAGCTTCATCCTACCCTCCACCCCCATACAGACTGGATCACTACTGAATGAGGCAGAGGTCTAGGTGAGTACACATAACCCATGGCTTGGGGCCTTAAAACACCTCTTTTCTCCACTTACCTCTATAAAACCCTCATCGTCTTAATAAAAAGCCTGAGACGACTTCCCCAACCCCTTCCTCCACACTCATTCTTCCTCTCATTCCAGGACACACTTCAGGCTGAATGGGAACCCCAGAAGGCAGGCCTCCTCAAACATAGGGGGCGAAGGACAGGAGAGGTGAGCCACTCCAGGCCAAATAATTTGGATTCACCCACACCTCAAGTGTGGGAGATGCTTGATTCATAAATACTTAAGGCACTTTCTTGCCCAGTTCAGAAGATGGAGAAGTTTTGAGAAGGGAGTGAGCCCCGCAGCCATGAGAAAAAGAGGATTTAACTTTCAGAGGGCTGGGGATGAATGCCCCTACCTTGGCCTTTGGGGGCGGCCATTTCCAGGTCTGTGGGGCAGTCGGCTTCTCCGTTCATCCTCCAGCTGTCCAGCCACCTCCTTGGTCGTGCTGGCCGGGCAACCCGGGGTCAAAACCACTTCACCCTTTGGAAGACATACCAGTTCCCACTCAGGCAGGCTGAGAGGTGGAAAAACTTTCTATCCCTCCCCACCCAGAGTGGAAGGGGGCAGGTCCACACTCTCAGAATCCCAACCATGACCTTACTGGACTTAAAGGGTCTGTGGGAGTGAGAGTGAGCCCCTCCTCTGCTTCCTGACTCCCTCCCCCAACCCCCGCAGCCCAGCTCCGCGGCGCGCGCCCTCCTCTGCCCACGCGAGAGCCTGCTCCCAGCTCCCGCGTGCAGCAACGCCCGCCCTCCGCCCTCCTTCCCCAACCCCGGCCAAAAAAAAAAAAAAAAAAAAAACTCCTCCTCCTCTGAGCGCCCGCCCCGGGGAGGCCCCAGGCTGGAGGGCGGGGGAGGAGGAAGGGCGGGTAAAGGGCGCGCGCGGCCACGGAAGCGGGCACGCGCCCCAGTCTCCTCCTCCCGCCTCCCCCCGGCCGGTTCCCCCCGCCTCCGCAACCCGGCGGGGACCCGGACGCAGCGCAGCCGCCGCCAGCCCCGGAGCGCAGCGGCCGCACCGCCCCCGGGGACCGGATCCGGATTCCCGGCGCTCCCCCCTCCCGGGCTCCAACCGCCTTCCCCGTCCGCCGAGGCGGGCGAGCAGCTGGAGAGAAGCGGCCTATCCTGCCCCCCGCCCCGAGCCACCTATCCCGGCCAGAGGCGCCGCCGCGGCCCAGCCACCCCGACTCGCACGGAGCCCGGCGCAGAGGCGCGACAGCGGCGGGAACCGCCGCCTCCTCCCCCGAGCCTGCGGCCCAGCCCCGCCGGCGCCCCCGCCCTGGCCTCCGGGGAGCGGAGCCAAGCAGAGGGCGGGAGGACGGCGGCCGGGAGGCGGGGGCGCAGCGCTCACCGGCCCCGCTGCCCCCTCCGGCGGCCAGGGAGAACTGCGCCTGCCGGCTCCGAGAAGCGCGGGCTCCTCCGCCAGCGGCCGGGGCTCGGCTGGGGCCTCGCTTCCTGCCCTCCCCTCCCCCGGCTTTCGGCGTCCTCCTCAGTGCCCTGGTCTGCTCGGGCTCGGTCCCCTGCTCGGAGGTCGCTCCGGGTCCCAGCTGGGCGCCCACCGCACCCCGCGGTTCGCTCCCTGCCGTCAGACCCCGACCCCAGCGCGCGTCCTCAGCCGCTTCGGTTACCCGGCGCAGCGCGGCCTCCGGGCTTCCCGCTCCGGCGGCTCCCTCCCCGGCTCTGAGCGGCGGCGCCCTCCCCCGCTCGGCCGGGCACAGCCGCAGCTCCCTCCCGCGGCGGCAGCGACTCCTCCTCCGGGCGAGGCGGCGGCGCTGGGGCGGCGGCTGCTGCTGCTGCTGTGGCGGCGGCGGCTGTGGCTGCTGCCTGCTGCTCCTCGCGGCGAAAAGCACAAAGCACAGCGCCCTCCGCCTGCAGGCAGCCCGCCCGCCGCCGGCCCGGGCCTCAGCTCGCACACCCCCCGCCGCCGCCGCAGCCTCAGCCGCCGGAGCGGGGAGGAGGAGGGAGAAGGGAGGAGGAGGAGCGGGAGGGGGGGCGGGAGAAGCGGGGCAGCGAGCGCGTCCTTCCCCGTAGAGCGCACACCGACCCCCGGGGAGCGAGCGCCAGCCCGCCCGCCTCGCCGGCTCCGTTCCCTCCCACAGCCTGCCCGGGCGGGCTCCGCGGGGGGCAGCTGGGAGGAGGGGCGGGAGCTGGGGGGACCCGGGCGGCCGAGGCGGAGGGAAGGAAGGAGGGGAGGGGGGTGGTGGTGGTGGTGGTGGCGGCGGCGGCGGCGGCGGCTGCGGCTGCTGCTGCTGCTGCCGCCGCCGCCGCCGGGGAGGGGGGGCCGGGGCAGGGAGACACGCAGCCGCCCGGATGGCGGCGGGGCTCGGAGCCGAGGCGGGCGGGCGCCGAGAGCGACCTCGCCAGACCCGCGGGGGAACTAACAGGCTCCGCCGGCACTGGAGGGAGGGCCGAGGTGCGGCCGCGGAGAGGGTGTCCAAAGGGGCCCCCGGCGGCTGGAGAGGCTCGGGGGGCGCCCAGAGCGCTGCTCCGGAGCTCTTCCCCAAGTCCTCCCAGCTCAGACTAGGGCTTCCAGGCCAGCTTTCTCCCGCCTCCCGGAGCGAGCGGTCCGCGCCCACCCTCATCCCCCGGAGCGTGGCCACTGGCTTGGGGCGCACGCACGCCGATCGCGGCGCCCGGCTTCAGTGCCTACCTCGCGGTTCTTTCACTGCCGAACGGCACATACGAAACTTAAAAAAAAAAACTAAAACTAAAACCTCTGCATTAAAAAAAAAAAAAAAAATCCCCATTGCTCTTTATACCCCGGAAACGGCGAGTGAACGACAGGCTCCAGCGGAGGAGCCGCTCTGGGAGCCCGTTCAATCTAGCCCGGCATGGCTCCCCAGGCCTGCCCGGGCGCATGGAGATCGGCGCCGGCGCCACTCGTAGCAATCCTCCCCCGAAATCCACGGCGCCCGGGCTCACTTACCGAGCGTGTGGATGGGAGCGCGGGCCGGGGGCACCTGGGGGAGCGGCGGGCCGAATAGCTGAGCCGCAGCTCCGCTGCAGCCGACGCCGGGGCAGCAAGTCGCCAGACAAAGCCCGAGATGGCGAAGCGGAGCGACGGCTAATGGCGAGCCCCACGCGCCGCGCTCCGCCCGCCCCGCTCCGCCCGCCCGCCCGCCCGCCTCGGCGCAGCGCAGCGCCGCTCCAAGCGCTTGCCCGTCAGAGCCGCCTCGGCGCCGCCGCCTCCCGGGCCACCCCGGCCTCGCCTGGCCCCTCCGCCTCCTCCGGGCGGCTCAGCCTCACCCCTTCCCTCCCACTACTCTAGGGGTTGCACAGAAATTTTTTTTTAAGAAAAATGCTTTTCTTCCTTTTCCTTTTTTTTTTTTTTTTTCTTTCCTTTTTTGCAAGGCGGGCGTGTTGAGACTTTTGGATCTTTCGGCCCCCAGCTCGCACTCACCTGCGGAGCCGCCGGGAGGGCTAGGGGTGGGGGGCGCTCGGAGCTGGAGCCGGCGAGCGCGGGTTGAAAGCCAGCCAAGCTCTGCAGCGCCCGACCCGGGCGTGTACGCCGCCGCCAGTCCCCGCAGAGAAATCGTCCTCCTACCCCCGCCTCCATCGCTCTGCGTTTCTCTTCCAATCAGCCGGTCGCTTGGTGGCTCCTCCATTCTCCGGCCAAGCCCAGCTGCCTAGAGCGAGCTCCACTCCTCCATCTGTTCGCCCGGCTCCTCGCTCCCCTGCCGGGGCCGGCGAGACGGCGTGAGGCCTGAGGGATTTGCGAGGAAACCTGCCTGCTTCCCGCTCCCATTGCTCCATCCCCGCTGCCTCCTGCCTCCTGCTTCTCTCCTGCGTCTTTCCAACTCTCCCCTGTCGCCACTGGTGTGTGTCTGAGTGTGTGCGCGGTTTTTTTTTTTTTTTTTTTTTTATTGCTCTTTGCTTTTGCAACCCAGAAGCAAAAGGGGGGGGGAGTTACAGGAAAAAAAAAAAGCGAGAAAGAAGCTCTTAGATTTGCAACACATCGGAAAACCAGGGCAGCACGCCGCCTTATCCGATCTCCGTGCTCCGCGAGGGCCTTCCGGGTTTTTAGGACGAGCTTCTCAATGTTCCCCTCTTCGCTGGGTTTAGGATCCGAGGAGTCTGAGCAAAAAGTTCTCCTCCTGGGTCGTAGTAAGGGGTGTCAGGGTGGGAGTTTCGGGATTTTTCAAGAAGCAGCGGCTATTATCCTTCCTACCCCGACATTGGCCACTGAGCCCTGGTTGGGGAAAGAGCAAAATCCCAGTGGTTTTGTGCGAGGAATCTTCTGGGGTTGGGGCGTGAGGTAGTCGGAACCGGAGAGACACCGCTTCGCGAATCTCCCCCTCGGTCTCTACCTCCTGTCCTCTGCCAGCTCCCCCTTTAATTTTTTTCCTCTCCTTTAATCTAATTTCTTCCAACTCCACCTTTGTTGTTACCGGCGTCACGCCCGGACCAGCCAATCCCCGCCACGCAATCAGTTTGTCAAAAAGGTTCGGCCAGCCCTGGGAAAGGAGGCCGCAGGCGCTGCCCCCCGGCGGCGGCGGGCAGCCGCGAGGGGAGCTCGGCACCCCGGCCTCGCTGCCAGGGCGGCAGCCAGCGGGGAAGCCTCCACCGAGACCTCCCCCGGTTCACTATCCTGCAGGCCGGTGATGAAAGGCCTGGACGGGGTCCACTGCCCACCCTTGCACTGCCATGGCCGTGGTTGTCTGTCTTTGCGTCCCCTTCTCAGAGGAAAGGTTATCAGGACAGGACGCAGGGAGCCAGAAGACCGTCTGAAGGAAGCGTGCTTCCAACAGGCCCAGCCTCCAGCCTGGGCCACCGCTCCTGGGGCAGCGCCATTGCTCCTGGCTCTCAGGCTACCAGTCTCCCACACCGACACTCTACTGCTCGCATCTCTGCCAGCTGGGTCACCCAGCCCCTTTCTACTCTCCCCTGGCACGCAGCCTTCTCCTTCACTCGGCCTGCCTCGCTGCTGCTGTAATTCCTCTTGTCTCCTGGGAGAAATGAGATTCCTTTCCCAGGACTTCCACATCCCACTTCTGTCACGTTTCACAAACAGGAAGAAAACGCTGTCAAGATCTGGTGTGTCCTGTTCTTTTTTTTTTGAGGGCATTGACATGTAGAAGAAGCGGATTTACCACTACATGCTAATGAAATTTCAGATTCTAGGCCCCTCACTTGCAGGGCCTGATGAAGGCCCTGAACTTAATTTTGTTTTCATCATTTGGTATTTTTTTTGTCAAAGAGCCACCGACCGCCTCCAACTCACCTAGAAATTGCACATGTTTCTGGCCCTACAAACCCAGATCGGCCCTTGGAACATACACAGGGCAATTTGTGTAGGTTCACACTGGGCTAAAAGTGAGGCTTGGTGGGCCAGGCTCACACCTGTAATCCCAGCACTTGAGGAGACCGAGGCAAGAGGATCACTTGAGCCCAGGAGTTTGAGATCATCTTAGACAACATAGCAAGACCCTATCTCTACAGACACACACACACCCTATTATAATATGTAAAAAAAAAAAAAAGGAAATGTGAGGCATAAAACTGAATTTATTGTTTTGAGTAGGAAAGAGTAAAGGGTTTGGAATCAAAAGTCCTAGCTTTCCCTCTTCTTAATAGTGTGTGAATCTGAGTGTCGTCTTTTTTTGAGACGTGTTTCATCATGTTGGTCAGGCTGGTCTGGAACTCCTGATCTAAGGTGATCCACCCGCCTTGACTTCCCAAAGTGCTGGGATCACAGGCGTGAGCCACCATGCCCGGCCTCTGAGTGTCTTATTAACCTTGCCTGATCTCAGTTTCCATATCTGTAAAGTTAGAATAGCAATCCTATTTATTTTGCTTCTCTCACCAAGGATGAAGGTCAAATGAGATGATGAATGTAAAACTGTAAAATCCTCTGCAGATGGTATTACAGTGAGAGAACCTGGGACCCCCCAAGAACTTTCCAAATCTTCCACATGCAGATCTGGAGTCCAGTTGTCCTGGCTCCTGGCCCTGAGCTTTTTGTCTGGGCCGAGGGGCTTTTCGGTAAAGTGCTTTGGAATAAAACAGGATGAACATGAATCATAAGAATGAGTATTATTGATTCCTTGGGAAGCAAAAATTATGGCTGGCACCCTTCCCACTTGGAAACCAATTGACTTGTTTTACATCTATTTCGTCTGTGGTGAGGTCAGGAGTCCAAGACTTGGGCTAAGGGCCAGAGTGTGAGGGAATCTGCCCTTGGCCCTTTTTCTTTGCCCCTTTTCTCAGTTCATCTCCCTCCCTGCCCTCCAGGCTTCTGGCGTGTGCCTTGAAGCAGAGCACTGGCATTCAATAACCCCAGCCCAGGCTGGTGACAAAGCAGGATCCTAGCTACACAATTTCCACTTGGCCTCAGCATTTCTCCAGGTTGCCAGCATCCAAGCGCCAGCTTATATAAAACCCCCAGAGCGCCTGGAATGCATTAACCAACGTGTGTTACTTCCACTCTTGGTCTACAGGGAGTAATTTTAGATGGTATACCAATATTTTCAGATTTATATATTTTAATGTATATTGGAAATGTTCTGTTTTGAAATTTTTATTCAAGATGATATAAAGTCACACGTTTTGGGGGCAAGAATGTTACTGTCCCTTGTTAATTTTTTTGTTGCTACGTAAGTTAGAGACAGTAAAGTACACACACTTTAAGTATACAACTTTTTTTTTTGAGACATAGTTTCACTGTTGTTCAGGTTGGAGTGCAATGGCATGATCTTGGCTCACGGCAATCTCTACCTCCCCGGTTCAATCATCTTGCCTCAGCATTCTGAGTAGCTGGGATTATAGGCATGTTCCACTATGCCCAGCTACTTTTTTTTTTTTGTATTTTTATCTTATTTATTTATTTATTTATAGGTTTTTTTGTTTTTTGGAGACGGAATCTTGCTCTGTTGCCTAGGCTGGAGTGCAGTGGCTCGATCACGGCTCATTGCAATTTCCACCTCCCGGGTTCAATCGATTCTCCTGCCTCAGCCTCCCAAGTAGCTGGGATTACAGGCATGTTCCATCATGCTGGGCTAATTTTTATATTTTTAGTAGAGACGGGGTTTTACCACATTGGTCAGGCTAGTCTCAAACTCCTGACCTCAGGTGATCCGCCCATCTCAGCCTTCCAAAGTGCTGGGATTGCAGGCGTGAGCCACCGTGCCTGGCCATAATTTTTTATATTTTAGTAGAGACGGAGTTTCACTATGTTGCCCAGGCTGGTTTTGAACTCCTGAGCTCAGGTAATTCACCTGCCTTGGCCTCCCAAAGTGCTAGATTACAGGTGTGAGCCACCGTGCCTGGCCTTTTATGTTTATTTATTTTTTGAGGTGGAGTCGTGCTCTGTTGCCCAGGCTGGAGTGCAGTGGCGTGATCTTGGCTCACTGCAACCTCTGCCTCCCGGCTTCAGGAGATTCTCCTGCTTCAGCCTCCTGAGTAGCTGGGATTATAGGTGCCCACCACAATGCCCAGCTCATTTGTATTTTTAGTAGAGAGGGGGTTTCACCATGTTGGCCAGGATGGTCTTAAACTCCTGACTTCAGGTGATCCCCCTGCATTAGCCTCTGAAAGTGCTGGGATTACAGGCATGAGCCACCACACCCAGTCTAAGTATACAGCTTGATGAATTTTTAGGGATATTACATATGTGTATATCATGTAACCAGCACCCAGATCAAAATACCAAATATTTCTAGCAAGTTTACTCAGTCAATATTCTCCTCCAAATATCATCAGTATTCTGAGCTCTATCACCATAGTTTTTTGTCTGTTTTTGCAGTATTCCCATTATATAAATATACCACAATTTATCCATTCTACATCTATTTATGTATTTATTTATTTATCTTTTTTTTTTTTTTTTTTTTT
>PVKV010019203.1:0-42820 GCA_004027835.1 Alouatta palliata
CCTGGGTTCAAGCAATTCTCCTGCCTCAGCCTCCCGAGTAGCTGGGACTACAGGCGCGCACCACCACGCCCAGCTAATTTTTGTATTTTTAGTAGAGACGGGGTTTCACCACGTTGACCAGGATGGTCTCGATCTCTTGACCTCGTGATCCACCCGCCTCGGCCTCCCAAAGTGCTGGGATTACAGGCGTGAGCCACCGAGCCCGGCAAATTTCATGATTTTCTATAGAAAATAACTGTTTTTAGCACTTTTTGTGTGACCTTAAGTCAAAGAATCATGCCTATACATTGACTGATTATACTTTAAAGATAATTGTGTTCATATGAAGCAACCACAAAATGAGTAAACCATAGGAAAGAATTTTTAGAGGAAAATTTAACAAAGGAATATGTTTATTGTAAGCAAGGTATATATATTTTTCCTGATTAGTAAAGTGTAAATGTGATGCATATTGATACTGTACTTCAGGAAATTACTGACATAATCATAGGTAAAATAATTCAATCTCATCACTTACAAATGTTTAATAAGTTAGTATAAAGTTGTATATGGTTTTATAGGATCATGATAGCACAAATTTTCAGGTTTTATGTATTATTTAGTTTAAACTTATTATTGCTTTCCTAGTAAATGTAGTATAAGAAAGTTTTGTCTGGGTTTCAATTTGAATTTTTTTTCCTTTTAACATATTACTCTGGCAAATTGGATATGTACCTATTCTTCTGGTTTTTATTGGGTCATTTTATTTGCATCGATTTGATACTGAAATGTGTTTTGTTTGTTTTGCTTTTATGCTAAAGAGTATTAACATTTTCTTAGGCTGGAAATGTCCCCCTCCACTTTTCACCTGTCTTTATTTTTTCCTATGGAAAACTACAGTGTTTCGTTTTAATATTTCTTTTTCATATATACTTTAAATACTGGGGTGCATGTGCAGATCCTGCAACATTATTACATAGGTGTATACACATGACACGGCGGTTTGCTGAACCCATTCCGTCACCCACGTTAGGCATTTCTCCTGATGTTATCCCTCCCCAATCCTCCCACCCTCTACTATCCCTCCCCTAGTCCCCCTAGTGCCCAACAGGCCCCTTTGTGTAATGTTCCCCTCCCTGTGTCCAGGTGTTCTCATTTTTCTACACCCGTTTATAGTGAGACCATGCAGTGTTTGGTTTTCTGTTCTTGTGTCAGTTTTCTGAGAATGATGGTTTCCAGCTGCATCTATGTCCCTGCAAATGGCATGAACTCAAACTTTTTTATGGCTGCATAGTATTCCATGGTGTATATGTACCACATTTTCTTTATCCAGTCTATCATTGATGGGCATTTGAGTTGGTTCCAAGTCTTTGCTATTGTAAACAGTGTTGCAGTGAATATACACATGCATGTGTCTTTATAATAGAATGCTTTATAATCCCTTGGGTATATACCCAGTAATGGGATTGCTGGGTCAAATGGTATTTCTGTTTCTAGATCCTTGAGGAATCACCACACTGTCTTCCACAATGGTTGCACTAATTTGCACTCCCACCAACAGTGTAAAAGTGTTCCTATTTCTCCACATCCTCTCCAGCATCTGTTGTCTCCAGATTTTTTAACGAATGCCATTCTAACTGATGTGAGATGGTATCTCAGTGTAGTTTTGATTTGCATTTCTCTAGTGACCAGTGATGAGCATTTTTTCATATGTTTGTTGGCTGCATAAATATCTTCTTTTGAAAAGTGTTCGTATCCTTTGCCCACTTTTTAATGGGATATTTTTTTCTATAAATTTGTTTAAGTTCTTTATAGATTCTGGATTTTCGCCCTCCGTCAGATGGGTAGGTCGCAAAATTTTTTTCCCACTCTATTGCTTGCTGATTCACTCTCATGATTGTTTCTTTTGCTGTGCAGAAGCTCTTAAGTTTAATTAGATTCCATTTGTCTATTTTGGCTTTTGTTGCCATTGCTTTTGGTGTTTTAGTCATGAAGTTCTTGCCTATGACTGTGTCCTGAATGGTATAGCCTAGGTTTTCTTCTAGGGTTTTTATGGTATTAGGTCTTATGTTTAAATCTTTAATCCCTCTGGAGTTAATATTTTTATAAGGTGTAAGTAAGGGGTCCAGTTTCCACTTTCTGCATGTGAGTAGCCAGTTTTCCCAACACCATTTATTAACAGGGAATTCTATCCCCATTGCTTGTTTGTATCAGGCTTGTCAAAGATCAGATGGCTGCAGATGTGTGGTGTTACTTTTGAGGCCTCTGTTCTGTTCCATTGGTTTATGTCTCTGCTTTGGTACCAGTACCATGCTGTTTTGATTACAGAAGCTTTATAGTATAGTTTGAAGTCAGGTAGCGTGATGCCCCCAGCTTTTTTTGCTTAGAATTGTCTTGGCTATGTGGGCTCTTTGTTGGTTCCATATGAAGTTTAAGATAGTTTTTTCCAGTTCTGTGAAAAAGGTGGTTGGTAGCTTGATGGGGATAGTGTTGAATCTAAATTACTTTGGGCTGTATGGCCATTTTCACAATATTGATTCTTCCTAACCATGAGCATGGAATGTTTCTCCGTCTGTTTGTGTCCCCTCTTCTTTCCTTGAACAGTTGTTTGTAGTTCTCCTTGAAGAGGTCCTTCATGTCCCTTGCTAGTTATATTCCCAGGTATTTTATTCTCTTTGTAGCAATTGTGAATGGGAGTTTGCTCTTGATTTGATTCTCTTTTAGTCTGTTATTGGTGTGTAGGAATGCTTGTGATTTCTGCACATGGATTTTATATCCTGAGACTTTGCTGAAGTTGTTTATCTGTTTAAGGAGATTTTGGGCTGAGATGATGGGGTCTTCTAAATATACAATCATGTTGTCTGCAAATAGAGACAATTTGACTTTCTCCTTTCCTTTTTCTTGCCTGATTGCTCTGGCTAGAACTTCCAATACTATATTGAATAGGAGTGGTTAGAGAAGGCATCCTTGTCTAGTGCCAGATTTCAAAGGGAATGCTTCTAGTTTCTGCCCATTCAGTATGATATTGGTTATGGATTTGTCTTAAATAGCCTTTATTATTTTGAGATACATTCCATCGATACCTAGTTTATTGAGAGTTTTTAGCATAAAGGGCTGTTGAATTTTGTTGAAGGCCTTCTCTGCATCTATAGAGATGATCTTGTGGGTTTTGTCTTTGGTTTGGTTTCAGTGGTGGATTTTGTTTATAGACTTGCATATATTGAAACAGCCTGGCATCCCCAGGATGAAGCCTACTTGATCGTGATGGATGAGCTTGTTGATGTATTGTTGCAATTGGTTTGCCAGTATTTTATTGAAGATTTTTGCATCTATGTTCATCATGAATATTGGCCTGAAGTTTTCTTGTTATGTTGAGTCTCTGCTGGATTTTGGTATCAATAATGATGTTGGTCTCATAAAATGATTTGGGAAGGAGTCCCTCTTTTTGTATTGTTTGGAATGTTTCAGAAGGAGTGGTACCAGCTCCTCTTTGTATGTCTGGTAGAATTTGGCAGTGAACCCATCTGGACCTGGGCTTTTCTTGGTTGGTAGGCTATTAACTGCTACCTCAACTTCAGCCCTTGTTATTGGTCTATTCAGAGTTTCCCCTCCTCCTGGATTAGGTTTGGGAGGGTGTAAGTGTCCAGGAACTGATCCATTTCTTCCAGGTTTACTGGTTTATGTGCATGGAATTGTTTATAGTAATCTCTGATGGTAGTTTGTATTTCTGTGGAATCGGTGGTGATTTCCTGTTTCTCATTTTCATTGCATCTATTTGATTCTTCTCTCTTTTCTTTTTTATTAATCTGGCTAGCAGTCTGTCTATTTTGCTGATCTTTTCAAAAAACTAGCTCCTGGATTTATTGATTTTTTTGAAGGGTTTTTTATGTCTCTATCTTCTTCAGTTCTGCTCTGATCTTAGTTATTTCTTGTCTTCTGCTAGCTTTTGAGTTTTTTTGATCTTCCTCCTCTAGCTCTTTCAATTTTGATGAAAGGGTGTCGATTTTGGATCTTTCCTTGCTTCTCATGTGGGCATTTATTGCTATAAATTTCCCTCTCGACACTGCTTTAAAGGTATCTGAGGGATTCTGGTATATTGTGTATTCATTCTCATTGGTTTCGAAGAACATCTTTATTTCTACCTTCAACATTCAAGAGCCAGTTGTTCAGTTTCCATGAAATTGTGCAGTTCTGAGTTAGTTACTTAATCCTGAGTTCTAATTGGATTGCACTGTGGTCTGAGAGACTGTTTGTTATGATTTCCGTTCTTTTGCATTTGCTGAGGAGTGATTTACTTCCAATTATGTGGTCAATTTTAGAGTAGGTGTGATGTGGTGCTGAGAAGAATGTATATTCTGTGGATTTAGGGTGAAGAGTTCTATAGATGTTTGTTAGGTTTACTTGGTCCAGATCTGAGTTCAAGTCCTGGATATCCTTGTTAATTTTGTGTCTCGTTGATCTGCCTAATATTTACAGCAGAGTGTTAAAGTCTCCCACTATTATTGTGTGGGAATCTAGTTCTCTTTGTAGTTCATTAAGAACTCGCCTTATGTATCTGGATGCTCCTGTATTGGGTGCATATATATTTATAATAGTTAGCTCTTCTTGTTGCATTGATCCCTTTACCATTATGTAATGCCCTTATTTGTCTCTTTTGATCTTTGCGGGTTTCAAGTCTGTTTTATCAGAGACTAGGATTGCAATTATTTTTGCTCTTCATTTGTGTGACAAATCTTCCATCCCTTTATTTTGAGCCTATGTGTGTCCTTGCACGTGAGATGGGTTTCCTGAATACACTTTGATGGCTCTTGACTTTTTATCCAGTTTGCCATTCTGTGTTTTTTGGTTGGGGCATTCAGCCCATTTACATTTAAGATTAATATTGTTATGTATGAATTTGAACCTGCCATTTTGATACTAGCTGGTTGTTTTGCCCATTAGTTGATGCAGTTCCTTCATTGTGTCGATGGTCTTTACAGTTTGGTTATGTTTTTGGAGTGGCTCGTACTGGTTGTTCCTTTCCATGTTTAGTGCTTCTTTCAGGAGCTCTTGTAAAGCAGGCCTGGTGGTGACAAAATCTCTGAGAAATTCATTGTGCATAAAGGATCTTATTTCTCCTTCATTTATGAAGCTTAGTTTGACTGGATATGAAATTTTGGGTTGAAACTTCTTTAAGGATGTTCAATATTGGCCCCCACTCTCTTCTGGTTTGTAGGGTTTCTGCTGAGAGATGCGCTTTGAGTCTCATGGGCTTCCCTTTGTGGGTAACTTAACCTTTCTCTCTGATTACCATATTTCTATCTCTGTTTTCATGCTTAGAAGGTCCCCCTCATCTCTATATGTTGGGTTTTTTTATTCATATTTTTGCTTTTTTCTTTCTTTTAAACACAGTAAACCTTAAATTCTCAGCACTCATTTTTGAAGAATTGCATCTTTCCAGTCCTGTGGACATATGATGTCAGAGTGAAGATACTGTTGAGCAATCATTCCTTCATCTATCCTTTACCAAGTAACTCTTCTGAGTGGCCCATTCTTCCATATCCTTCATACTCACTGTCCTAGAATAAGACATCCTGGAGAGAAAGCATTGTATTTTATAAGAAGAAGAAAACAATTGTCTTGGTGTCTTGGAATGGAAGAACATTGTTTGGCAAACATTTCTGCCCTGCCTTAGTGCCATACCCATCCTGAGGTCTTGTTGTGAAGTCTACTTTCTCTGCCCATTAACATTTCCTTACCTCTACTGCTGATTAAATTTCTTTGTGCTAATAATAAGTCTATCTTTATTCTGCCACTTTGACTGACTTCCTCCCATTTATTTCATCCTCTAGGTGTAATCAACAACAAAAAATTTTTCTTGCTATTTAAAATTAGAAATAACCTGTGAGGATGCTTTTCTTTTTTGCCCCAAAGCTTCTTAACTCATAGAATCATCTAGCTGCTTTCTTTCCTTCATGTGGAATTGGGTGATAGAAAACTCTGAGTTGTTTCTCTGGCCCTAATTAAAATTTTTTAATGACTCCCCAAAATGTGAACCAGATCAGCGCTTTCGCCTCCATCTTCTTTCCCTGTACCATTCTTTCTTTCCTTCTGTATTAGTTCACTGCCATACTGCTATGAAGAAATACCCAAGGCTGGGTAAGCTATAAAGAAAAAGAGATTTAATGGACTCACAGTTCAACATGGCTGGGGAGTTTCACAATCATAGCAGAAGGCAAAGGAGGAACAAAGCCACGTTTTACATGGTGGCAGGCAAAAGAGTGTGTGCAGGGGAACTGCCATTTATATAACCATCAGGTCTCGTGAGACTTATTCACTATCACGAGAACAGCATTGGAAACACCTGCCCCTATGATTCAATTACCTCCCCCTAGGTTTCCCTCGTGACAGGTGGGGATTATGTGAGCTACAGGTCAAGATGAGATTTGAGTGGGGACACAGCCAAACTATCTTACTCTGCAACATGTAAGGCAATGTTGACTGTTCTAGAATTGTGATGGCAGCATCTGTACCAAAGATCTGACCTGGGGAAACAAAGGAGAAAATGACACAGCAATGCACTCCCGTAGACACACAAGCACACACAATGTTTCATTAATTTCATCTTATTTTACGGTAACCTTCATGCAAATAATATTTATTAAATGAAAGCAATATTTATAACTAATAACAGTAAATAAAACAGATACATTAATAATTCATGTTAAATTGATTTTAAAAATTATTTTACAAAACAATTCAGTTGATAAATGCTGATTATTTTCAGTTAATTTATGCTAATGGTTATATGCTCTCAAATTTTAATTCTTCTGTAATTGTGTGCCTTGAATCTCATCATTAAAATCAGTTGCTTCCTACTGATTCTTCCAAAGTAAAAATCATCATTAGTTTTAGAGTCTGTGAGTTTATACTTTGAGAATTTAAGTGTCCACTATTAAATTACTTAAAGTCTTTGAAGTACAGATATTTTAAGCTGTTATTTTTAGGGCGTGAGAAAGAAAAAATTAACTCTGAAGTGTAAAGATATACTTACCTAGAAAGAAAGATGCACAAATAGCAGGAAGTTATCTAGAACACAGCAAGAACTTTCCTGGAGAAATGTCTGTGTTTAGGGGCAATTTTGGTCTTACATTTAGAAGCTTGCAGATTTGGAGAAAAGAATATTATTTGAATTAAAATGACATGTAAAGCTTATATTAAAAGTCACTAAAGAAAAAATAGCTGTTTAGTAAATATTTGTTGAAAGTTTACTAGGGGTTAGTCCTAATATTCTAGGTCTGACACAAGAAATAAGAAACTGTAATTGATTTAGATAGAGAAAACTTCATATTGGTTCTTACTATATTATTTTTGTAATCACTGTACTTTGTACAGCAATCAGCTCATAATAAAAATAGGAGATAACAGAATAAAACTACTGATTCATAGCATTTTCCTTCAGAAAATGGGCTTTAAGTTATCCGACCAGGGGTCGTGCAGTGTCTCTGCCTCCAGAAAATACTCCATTGCTGACATACAGAACTTTTATTTGATACTCTTTATGTTTGAGTAAAATAGTGATTTTCTTGATTCTGAGTCATGTTTTGATGTTTCTACTGATGTGAGTTAGGCTTGATGTTAGGTCAATATATTGATCTAACAGCTTCTAAGAAATGCTTAACATTTCATCACCAAAAATCTTTTGATTAAACTGTTATTAAGGACCAAAGGCTTGACAGATTGTGTTAATTTGCAAGGCCACCATACTTTTCTGTTAGATATTTGAACTTCTAATTAAAATCACTCCTTTTAATGAAGGTGGTAGAAATGAAGGATATCATATCAAGAGAAACTAGCACATATGGTCAGGCAGATTTCAGCATGTACTTAAGTAATGCTTGAGCATGAACACCAAAAGCAGCTTTAGGCATGAGAACCTTAATACCAACCAGAGTTGTTCCACAGATGGTGCCCATAGGATACATACAAAAGACAGAAAGGTAAATGTAGAGCTACTTAGGTTTCTTTATTTTTGTCATACGGATGGTAGCTTAGTTATATGCGGTCTCTGGACATTTTACGGAGTGTCATGTTTCATATTTGGTTATCATTCTTAAAGCTATATATTTGCCACGTTCAAATACTAGTTATTTTTCTAATAGTTAAAACTTAGCAGTTTTAATCAGATATCAGTTGTTATCACTTAGACTTCATAGCAGAAAAGTGCATTATAGGACTAAATACTTCAAAAAATATGTTGAGGGCTCAGAGAAACAGCTAGTGCATGTATCTCTGCATAGACTTTGGAGGTTTAATTTGAACAACCCAGGAATCAAATAGTTCTTCCCTGTATCTACAATCAAAATGCAGAAAAATGACACAGAGCACTACAACTGAGGTAATTATAATAGCACACATGAAGGAGGTATAGGTGAGTATTTAAATGTCTCCTTTAAACACTTCATTACTGAAATATTTCACCTGTATTTTAGAAATTTTTTAAGTGAATCCTAAATTATTTTTAGCATCTCTCCTTAAAATTATGCACCTCTCAATCATGACATTTAACTTCTTTTTTCTTTGGAAAAAAAGGTAAATTTCTTGTCCTATAAAAAATTAGGCAGGAAATGGCAGAACAGTAAAGCCATCTGGTCCATAATGAGGTTATTAACCAAACACGAAAGATTGATGTTAAATATTGCACTTCACCTATTCCACAGAGGTAAGTATTAAATCTCATAGTCTAGCTTTAGACTCTCCTTTTTTTGTGTTACAATGTGTCATTCCAAAGAGCAACACTGCTCTTTCTGTCACAAGAGTCTTCTGTGTGCGTATTTTAGCCTTTTTTTTATAAGGTGTGAACTGAAACTAAACTTGAGAAGTTTTTAATAACTTCAACCAATTAGGTAATAAGAAAAGATGTTCAGAGTGAGCATATTAAATCGTAATCTCTCTTGCAAAGTAAGGTACTTAGAATGTTCCTTAAGAAACTCTTGCCAACCTCTGAAAATTAGTTTTGCTGACTTTGCCTACAAAGGTCTACTGAGCCAACTAAATAGTCTCAGTGGAGAAAAGGGCTATGCTGATCTTCTATTTGTTAGACAACAAATGCTGTGTTTTACCTCATTACCAATACCCTGTCAGAGCAATCTAGGCATGAAATACGTGTTTTAATTGAAGAATTTCAACTGATTCCGAAGAAACAAATGTAAAAATTGATGATGTGCATGGATATAAAATAATGTGAATTTGAAACAACCACCACCAAAAGAATTGAGTAAGTGAAAGGAAAATGCAGTTTAAGAACAATGTATCCACATAGGTATTTTGAAATTTTCTTGGGCACTAGATGTTAAGAGATTTTAGTTTCTCTTCACTATTTTTTTTTGCCTCACCTTTTATTCTTTCTTTATCTTTGAATGACATCTCTTTAACTCATGCTAAAAACACATCACTAGAAATTTGGAGCTGGTCTGGCAATTGAAAGGCAGAGTAAATAAATTGCTTCTGTGTATCTGATGCTTGCATTTTTGTGTTTTTCTTCAGTTTATGACTGTAAATGAAAACTCTTGTCAAGTGCTATAGGTCCCCCATGTTAACATGAAATAGAGCAACTGAATGAATGCTCATTGAAAAACAGAGTGAAAGAAACATGCTTGACAAGGAAATAGAAAATGAACACTTGTAGTACTTATTTTCCTATCTTTGTTTCTTGATAACAGCATACTGCAATGCCTATTTTTTTCCTTCATATAACAAAATCATTTCAATTTTTTTTTCAAGTATGTCTTAAATCTGCAAACTCTCTGTGGCAAGCTCTGGATAATGTTTTGGAAAGATAAAAACTGAATAAAATTAATTAATCTAGAACATTCTTCACCAAAATACCTAATTTTTCAGAAGCCAACTAAATTACAGATGAGAGTCTTCTTTCTTTACATACTCATATCTGACTTCAGTAGCACATTCCCACTTATTTGCTCAGGCTGACCAAGTATGAAGAGGAGTTCCTATCACAACAGAAAAGTCTAGAAGAGGCTCAACACCTGGAATCAACATTTTCTGCAAAGTCAGTCTTTCATTGCTGCTGTTGTCTGTCATAGGACAATGAAGTAATTAGTGAGATTCAGTGCCGTCTCCTGGACAGCTACCTGGCCTCATGCTTGGAGAGTGTTTTTTCAAGTTTCCTATTCTGTTCTGGCCCTTTGACCATCTGATGTCTCATGCTGTGATTTATTCTAGTCAAACTGCATCTCATTTTCCCAAGTTTGCAGCACTCTGCTTTTGATGTGAGTCTTTACTGAGACCTGCATTTAGTTAGAATTAGGAACAACTCTCCAAAGCTGCTAATTTTAGCAGAGATCCTGGCTGTCTACCTTGTGGCTGCCCAACTTGATCTTCTTCAATAATTTTTAATCTCAGTATGCATAAGTGAGGCTTTGTGTGCCATAACCCCTAGGATTTTGTGTTAATTTGTCAGGGTTAAGTCCTGGAAATCTTCATTTTTATAATACTGAATAGTTCTATGATCTAAAAACCACTGTTTGACAAGCATCACTCTTACTATTTATCCTCTATTATCTTATGTAAAGAAAATGGAAGAAGGGCTGTGGTTTTTCAGTTATTCATGGTGACTAATGATGTCATGTTTGGCAATGCTAAGTGGTCTTTTGCATTTGATGGCATGGGTTTTGCTTAGTCTGAAAGCCTTGTAATTAGAACCTGCTTTCACTCAGTGCACCACGTTGCTTCTATTCACTGAAGTCTTGTCTTCTTTCCTTGTACTACTTGGGAGAGGGGCACAGATTTAGAGCCTGTGGGCTCTAGATTTGGCTTCTCAAGGTAGCTACTTACCCCATTCTTTCTCCCATTCTTTAGAAACCAACTTTAGCCTCATTTCTTCAATGTGTATGTACATTCTTCGTGTACAATATGTATGTATATTCTGTCTGTCTACTATCCTTTCTGTTACTCTCTTGTTCCTCTTGGTTTTTATGTCATCTCTGATTTTATACAAATCTTCAGGATTCTAGAAACCACAGACAGAAATTCATGTTATCAACTGATAACCTCTGCTTTATGTCGCACAACTAAAGTCTCTCCCCCAAGACTAGAGAAACATATGCTGGATATATGTCTGGATAAAATATGGGAGGAAAAATAAACTGAATAAAATACATATTAATATCATATATTTCAAGTAAAATTTAAAGTTGTATTCTATATAAAACTCTTCAGGTATATAAAACCTACATGCTTATTAATATACCTATTTTGGAAATGTTAAACTAAGTGCTTTTGTTTTTAATTTAATTGATGAATTCAGTCATTCCTATTTAATGCCTACTGTGAACCAAGTACAGCAAGAAAATCAGCAGCAAGCAGACGTAACTCATGTCTTTGTGGAGTTTAGAATTAATGGTGATATTCATGGTAATCAATTATGAAACATGTAAAATTGAAAGTCCAATGTATGTTCTATTAGAGGGTGATATCTAATGCCCTGAAAATATGCAATATGGAGATACAGCTTATTCTAGGAGATAAGGGGAGGCTTCCCTCAAAAAGTGATGCTCCAGATGCCGGAAGACATAGCTAAATATGGGTATGAGTGGTGTGATATGAAGCTAGAGGGGTTGATGGGCCCCACATGGGGTCTTAAAAAAAAAGTTTTAAAAAACTTTGTATTTATTTAAGAGCAGTAGAAAAATATTAACTACATGTAGCATGAGATTATTATAGGTTTTGATTTAATAAACTCATCTGAATTCAGTTGTGGAAAATGAATTGCAGTGAGACAGGTGGATTTGGCGAGAGCTATGTCATTAAAGACAGTGGTAACTAGGATATGTATAATGTTTCTGAAAAAAATAAAGCAGAAGAATTGTAAAGAAGTTTAAGAGTCTTAAAATAACAAAAATATCATAAGGAATTAGAAATTAGTAAATAAGTGAACAATAATAGCATGATGTAGAATTGAATGCCCAATCATTTCATTGCTTAACTTTTTTTTTTTTTTTTCCCCTGGACTGACCTAACAGCAGAAAGTTGTGTTAAGCTTACTCCTTTGTTAAATGTAAGCTAATATCATTGTTTACAGAAAGACCTCTCTCTTAATGTATTTATTTTCCGCTTTCTGTGTTTCCTTTACACCTTCTATAGGCACTCATTCTAATACCCTGTCTTAGTCAGTCTGAGGTGCTATACCAAAATACCATAGACTGGCTGCCTTCACTTTATGTGCTCATGCTCTTCAAAAAAATGATCTCCTGTGTTTTTCTCTTTTTATAAGGGCATTAAATATTTTTATAAGGGGCCTACCCTTTAAACCTAATCTACCTTTAATTAAGTACCAAAGGCCCCATCTTCAAATATCATCACATTGAAAACTAGGAGTTTTAACATATAAAATTTAGTGGGGGTGACAAGTATTCAGTTGATAGCATGCTTTTAAAATTGTTGTGTGTTTGTTCGTGTGAGTTTAGTTCACATAATACACATAAAATGCTGTAAATCTTGTTGTCTTCACCAATTGTCTTTCACTCAATGCTGTTTTCAATTATATCCATGCTACTCTCTGTATATCTAGTCCATTACTTGTTTCTGATGCATGGTGTTTCATAGTAACCTTCACCATATTTTAATTATTTACTTGGCTGGCTTGAACACATGCATAGATCATCCAAACAATCCACTAAACTAAACACAGGTGCAGTGAATATTAACACATATTTTGTTATACAAATTGATGTAAGAGTTTTTTCTCTGGTAAAATAGCTACATTTAACGCATGTACATAATTAATTTCACTTAATATTACCAGAATGCTTTATATAATAGCTTTATCAGTCTATACTCCTATTAGCAATGCATGAGAGTTCTGGTCCACTTATACCTCACCTATAGGTAGTAAGGCTTCCATCCTTGCTAGTTCACCATTCAGATGGTTAAGTAGCATCTCTTGTTCAAATTCACAATTCCCTGATTACTAGATAACTTAAGCATCTCTTCATATAGCTATTATTCATTTCAGCTTCATCTCCCTAAGTCAAACTGCTTATTAGTGATCTTTGCACATTTTTGTGTGATTATATTATTCTTTTAATGAAAATTCTTTATTGACTTTAGTTACTATGCATATCTTACAATTTTTCAAACATCTGCTATTTTAAGTCTATGGTAAAATATGTCATATAAAGTATAGTAATCTGAAAAGACAAGAATTAAAAAATAAAGGAGAAAATACAGAATTCATGACTTTAATATTTTTGGAGAAATTCAATATGTCTAATGGAAATAATCTGAAAAAATGATTAATAAAAAAATACTAGTTAATTTATACAAAAGACATAGCATAGTGTCTGAAATAATCAGAATTGAATAATTACTATTTTCATTTCCTCTTACTGCAGTGTGAAAAGTACTTCCTGATAATCAATGGACATGGTTTTTTCATTTTGTTGTCAAAAAAAAATGAAATTTAGAGTATTATAGAATGTTAGAGTGTGAAAGAGTATAAGAAATTATTCAAAATTATCATTTTCAAGCATTTTAGTTGTCCATGTTTCTTACATAAATCTTATAAAATGTGACTATATAAACGAGATTAAGAATAGTATTTTGATAATGAAAACAATCAAGATGAAAATCTCAGTTTTAAATCAGCCATCATAGTGCTCTATTTAGTTTTGTATCCTAAACAAATTAATTCACCAATGAATTCTGTTTGCATGTAATATAAATCTATCTCATTTTTTATAAAACTAATACAATATTCATATAACTGATAAGTCCCTGGGTATTTATTTATTCAGAATGGATATATTCAGAGAACTTGTCTTCACCTCTCAGTATTTTTTTTTTCTTACTTTCCCTTCCTTTTTTCCTTCTCTTCCTTCCTTCCTCCCTGCTTCCCTCCCTCTCTCTCTTCTACCCCTAGGAGAGAGGTATGTCTCTGTCGCTTCTGTTCTCTGGCACATTTTCTCTGTGTTTACAGTCACTTCTCTTTGAACACCCAGTAAAAGAAATTCAACTCTGTCGTCAATATCAGTAAAAGTCTCTGAAATTGAATTTATTAGCTTAGGTTGGTCTGTATTGAATACTATACCTATCCCTACACCAGTCTTTTTTTTTTTTTAAACTAATAACTAATGACAAATCCATTGCTAAGAACTGAGCCATAAGCTGAATCTTGAAATACAAAGTGGTTGCTTGTCTGCAAATAAATTTAAGGGGAAAACTGTAGACTCATCTGTTTCAGATATCTATTCACAGTCCAGATGTTGAAGTCAATCTTGGGTATGTTTCCTAACCTGCCTCTGCCTAAGTTCCTCGTGTGTACAATAAGATTGATAAGTATATTCTATATGATTGTTGTGAAGATGACACGACGAGTACTACTCCTACTAACAAGAGTAGGTAGTGGGACGAGTAGTCGTAGAAGTGAGTTAGTAGGAGTAGTACTAGTAACAGTAGCATTAGTAATAGATTAATAGTTTAACTCCACAACCCACATATAGTGGTTAGGAATAGAAAAATGAACAACTCAATCTAGTGTATCCATAACATTAGTACACTTGTAGACTGTTTTTTGTTTGTTTAGCAACTAGTTTTGACAGTTATATATGTATAATTCTCAATAACTGTATAATTGTTAGGTTCAAATTAATTCATGCTGTGGTCAAATCAATTTAATTTTTAAAGTCTTTAATTATCAAGATTTTATAAGCATGATGTAACAACCTAAGGTATAATGCAAGGAATTTAAAGTCTGAAGGAACACTAAGAGTTTGTTATGTTAAATCTCTATCCAACACACTTGAAACCTTTTTTCAATACCACTGGTTTTGTTTAGACAGCAGCTAAATATAAAACTGGTGAAGATCTCATGATCCATTCCATTTTTGAACATTTGCTTTATAAAAATTCCTTGCTTCTGTTGAATTTGTCCAATAGAACCACTTAAAACAAGTGCTGTGAAATAGGCCTTCCATTATGAGAACTCACCTCTCATGTCCCTCTCATCTCTCTATAGTCCAGACCAACAGTCTCAGTTTCTTCAACAGTCTCAGTCTCATGTGATGTCATGTTATTGCTTTTATCTTATCTCTTGTCTTTCCTTTTAGAAGCAATCAAGTCAGTGTGTGTTAGGGTGAGGCACAGTGGCTCATACCTGTAATCCTAGCACTTGGGAGCCCAAGGCAGAACACTTGAGGTCAGGAGTTCCAGACCAGCCTGGCCAACATGGTGAAACCCCTTCTCTAGTTAAAAATACAAAAATTAGCTGAAATCACTTGAACCTGGGAGGCAGAGGTTGCAGTGAGCTGTGATCACACCACTGCACTCCAGCCTGGTTAACAAAGCCAAACTCTTTCTGTCTGTGTTAATATTAAACTGCAAACTTCAGCTCTTGTTCTAGACTGTATTTCTTCCTGTTAATAAAATGAAAGATCACTAAGATTTTTTTAATTCACTAGTTTAAATTTAGTTTAACTAATTAAGCTACAATCATTTATTCAATTTTGTATATTTAACTGTTTTTTATTTATGTACTATTCACAAAATTCAAATTTATAGTCAGCAATTCTTTATATTTCTTTTTCCCTTGGTCTGGCTTAATGTGTATTTTATCCTCTTCTATATTCAGACAATGAATGCTTGAGATACATTTTTAGGTTTCCACATTTCCATTTCCATTTGACCTTTACCTACTGTCATGATGGCCAGCTCAATAGTTCAGGGTGCCTAAGAGTTGCTATTTACCTCCAATCAGTTTGTCACTGTGGAATCATATTAGATTTATTGCAATAGAATTTTAAATTATGAAGTATGTTATCAAATTAAACGTATTTTTCTGTTGATGTAAGATGTGTATTTAAAAAAAATTTTTTTTGAAATGTAGAACAAGTATAAATGAAGGGTTAGATTTTATTCTTAAAGAAGACAAAACTAAGAGAGTAGAAAAACAATCTCAAAGTTACTGATATGGCCCCACATATATCATTTCATACCCACTTCTGGTCTTTTAAAAGTGCACTGAGGTATATTGTAATAATATCATTAGCATGCACATGAAGAACAAGATGTATAACATGGCTTAAAAATAAACAGATGTTCCCCAAAAATAATGTGACAGCTTAGTGGGAAAAATTCTCCATTTATCATATTTTAATTAAGTTTTGTGCATATCTATTTTAAGCAACGCTAATTGTACCACGATCTTACTTATTTCAAAACACTAAAAAATAGCTATAATGCATATGGTGACAAAGTCAAGTGCCTTCCAATAATGTACTGAAATATTATACAGAACATGCTGCCTAATAACCTTTCAGACATTTATTTTAGGAAAGATGATTTGCAATTATAGACTCCTATAATTTGATTTATGATAAATAAAATTTTAGCAGATTCTAGGCATTTGAATAGCTTACTTTTGATGTTGCCCACACAGGTAGAAGTTTGAATTCGCCACTTATTTGAACTAATGAGTTGTATAAATTAAAGGGATGCAAATGGAAAAATAAGCAAAATGAATATTTATATCCTTGTTGTAATAGAGGAAAAGCAAAAGTATTAAGAGAGAAAACAATTTCTGGGCTGGGCACAATGGCTCACATCTGTAATCCTAGCACAAGGGAAGGCTGAGGCAAGATGATTGCTTGAAGCCAAGAGTTTAAGACAGCCTGGATGACAGAGTCAAACTCTGTCTCTGTGAAAAAAATGTAAACATTTGCCAGGCATGATGGTGTGCACCTGCAGTACCAGCTACTTGGGAAGGTGAGACAGGCTGGCTTGAGCCCAGGCATTTGAGGCTGCAGTCAGCCATGATCACACCACTACACTGTACTTTGGATAACAGAACAAGACCCTGTTTCCAAAAAACAATTTCTGTATTGTTTACAAAAAATACAAAAATGTAATAAAATTTGTGAACATTACTTTGTATATAGATCTTCTCATGATATCCTAAGGATAAACATGATCATTGGTGTGATCAGCTGTTGTAATTATCACCAACTTTATTTTTATAAAGTAAAAACTTTAAAAGTTCACTCTGGGGTTAAATAATGAGACCGAATATATACATATGCATATATTCAGTAATATATGCATTGATGTGGAAATAATATACACAAATATGTGTGTTGTGACACATGAAAATAATGAATGGGAGTTAAAATCTGAAATAACTAGGTAAGATGAATATTTATGTATATGCAAGCAACTGGGATGAAACAAAGAGGATACAATTGAACTGACAATAATAAAACAAACACTAATAAAGTTTATCAACTAATGTTTAAAAAAATGATTGCCAGTCATTTACGATCCAACTTCTGCTTGCGACTCTTCTTGGATAGCAACTTCCTCATTCACCCTGTCATCTTAATCTCATCACTTTTATTGTATTAACCTCTCTCATCCCTTTTCCTATGGCTTTAACATATTTGCATTGTTATCAGTTGTTGAGCTTAACATGAAAGGAATCTTGGTATATGTTCTTCCCTAACTCCTTCCTTTAAACATTGTTAGTGATATTTATGTTAATGCATATAGCATTATTAAATTTAGTCACTGTTGTGTTGTAAACCAAAATACTACATTTTTGGTATCCATCTTACTATTCCTGTAAATTTTATTTGCCATTATTTTAAGATAATAAAGTTTAGACCAAACTTCTTTAATTTTCAATATATTTATCTACTGGTGCTCATGTCCAAGAGATTCTTCAGGATAGAAATCTAGGAGTAGAATTACTTGGTGGTAGGATATATGAATGTTCAATTCCATAGGTAATGAAAAACATGTTTTCTAAAGTTGTTTAAATTTACACTCTTACTGGCAGAAGTGGAAATTCTGGCTTCTCAGTATCCTTGCAAACACTTGATGTTAACTGACTTTTACATTTTTACCAATCCTGATCAATCTGAAATACTTTCCTATTATAGTTTTACTGTAAATTTCATTTACTGCTCTTTACATGATTGGAGCCATTTTGAATTTTTTTAAATTAATATCTATTTATGACTTTTGTCCATTCAAAAAAGCCATTTTGTTTGCCATTTTCTTTTACATTGGCAGTTGTTTATATAGCATTAGCATTAATTTCATGGCTGTAATGTCTACTCTGTTTGTGATTTCCTTTTTCCTTCTTTTTATAATATTTTTTCATGAAAAGAAATTCTCAATATTATTGAAATTAACAATATATTTATGTAGTTTTTAACCATGAGATTTGTTTTAAAAAAACTCATTTCAAAGTGATAAAGATATTTTCAATGATTTTCTTTTAGATCTGTAATAAAATTGTTAATCTGTCAAATTTTTGTGATTGGTGTAAATTTAGAATTCTTTTTTTTCTTCATGTGCACTCCCTGTTTATCTGCCTTAAGTTACTGGGAAATCTATCTTTTCATTCACTGACTTGTAATGCCCACTGTCAAGATTCCATATATGCTTTTTTTTTTTTTCCTGTGTGCTTTATCTCATTCTACAGGTCAGTTTTTCTATTTCTTTAATAAGTTATGTAAATTGTTCTAATATGAAATATACTTTTATATTTGATAGGGTAAATTATCCATCTTGTACTATTCTTACCACTTCATCCATGTGGATTTTAGAATATACTTGCCAAGTTTAATGGAAAACTGAGGGAGTTTTTTTTTTTTTGAGACAGAGTTTCGCTCTTGTTACCCAGGCTGGAGTGCAATGGCGTGATCTCGGCTCACTGCAACCTCCGCCTCCTGGGTTCAAGCAATTCTCCTGCCTCAGCTTCCCGAGTAGCTGGGACTACAGGCACGTGCCACCATGCCCAGCTAATTTTTGTATTGTTAGTAGAGACGGGGTTTCACCATGTTGACCAGGATGGTCTCGATCTCTTGACCTTGTGATCCACCCGCCTCGGCCAACTGAGGGAGTTTTAATTGACATTGTATTGAATCTTAAAATGATTTGTTGAGATGTCATATCATTGTGATATTTGTTTTAACTAAAATAATACCTCAATTCATTTTTGCTAAAATTATTTTTTGTTAAAATAACAAAATTACAATGTTATGACATTGTAATATTAGATGTTGTATTATCGTAAATTTGTTATTTTAACAAAAATAATACCTCAATTCATTTAGGCATTATTTAATATCTTTCTATAAAGCAAAATTTTCAAGAAATAACCATTCCCTGAGAGTTGCTAACCGCCCCTGTTGAGAACCAAAATCTATAATGGTTTATATATAATTCTAAATATTTTAGATCTTGAAAGATACATCTCAACTTAATGAAGTCAACCCATTTAACCCAAATAGTTAATTCACTAATAAACAACTACTATCCCAGTTAATTGGGGTGATAAAGAACTGAATATTTCAGCTGGAGCTCTGAGTGGATTCTTAATGACAACTCTGAAGTTGTTATATTACAAAGAATGGTTGCTTGCATTTTTCATGTAGCTTAAACTGGTGGTTTTAAGGTACATAATGTTTTTCCTCTAGTCACAGATGTTTTGGTATCCTACTCCAGTGATCACCTGGCTGGATTTTGCATTTCTTTTCCTTTTAAAAAATATACATATGTACAGAGATGGAAATGTCTAACTCTAAGGACATTCGAATTTGATAAGATTCTAAGGAATGTAAAAGCATATTTTTCATCTAGTGACAAAGACCTCTGAGCTTAGTAGAATGTTTATTTCAAATTGTTAGGATAGGATTATTATTCCAGGTATTCAGATGAGTTTTGAGTATCTCAACAGACTTTCTTTACCTTGCAATCAAAACTTGTCTACAGTCAAAAGTACCTTGCATATTTTCCCTTAGAAACAATGTTTCTGTGACATATCCTGAGAAGCAGGATGGTTCAGGAAATACATTCTAAGGAAGAGTGAAGAGGTCTCTCCTTGGAGGTTCCCTTCATCCTGGTGTCATCAAAAGCTCTGAAGCTGATTTGTATCAAAACTTGGTTCCACCATGAGAAAAGAAAGTGGTCCTTTTGTATCTCCTTAAGCAGTCATCTGTGGCTCGCTGCCAATTGAGGCAGCTTCTATTCTGTGAAGGGTAATTTTCAGAGAAGACAGAAGTGAGACTTCAGCAGCCACAAACCCTCTCTGTCACTAGAGTGTGGATGCACCTGAGGCAAAGGGATTCAGATGGGGCCACCAGAATGCCTTCCATAACTCCAACTTTGTTTCTTAGTAATCTTATATTAATGTATAAAGGAAAATAAGACAGTTACATTATCTCTACATCCGTAAAATAAATGGAAAACAAATACAACAGAAAAGTCTGAGTACTTTCAACCAAAAAAATTCTTATAAAAAGAAATTCTGAACTGTATGGCACTATGTTTTTATATTATATCCACAGTAAGTACAGTGATATACATGAGTTTTCTTACATCTCTACTCAATACAGTGTGATGATATTCTATCCAAACACAATTCAGGGGGAAAAAAAACGGATGAGAAACCGGAAGAATTGTGTCTGAATAACGTAATAGTTTGACTTGCCCCAAGGATGTCATCTTGAATATAAAGAAAAGGATAGACTGCATACATTTAAAGCATTCTTCTGTGAACTTTATTATTTATTTATTTGCATCTGGGCAAAATCAAAAATAAGAATTGAGGAGCTGAGAGATTATGTTCTTCTTTTATGTTTGTTTTTTTTCTATTTCTTGGAAAAAAAATGGTTCTCTTATGTTCTTAGAAATCTACCTCTCTAGTCTTTGAGATCAGTATAACTTGTTTAAATGAAATTCTGATATACCTATAGCAGATTAATTTAGAGAGCTGCTATGTTGAATACAAAATCATTTGGTGTTGTGGTTATAAGGTCAATCAATTTTGAAGTAATCTCTGGAGCACAGATTCATGCCTTTAGAGTATCCTACCTATTATGACTTCTAAATTATTTTAGTTTTCTTTTAACCTTTCCTTACATTAATAGCACTCTGCAGACTCTAGAAAATGAGATTCATTTTTTTCCTTTGACACACTGTATATGGATGTGCCTCTGAGTCATATCATTATATCTAAGATGACCAATTGCTTTTTCTGAGGATAGAAATTCAAGATGTAGTTATTTGAAGGACTAAGGAGAATAATGATGAATTTTTCATATGCTCATATTCTATTTACTTGCTGTAAAAATGTGTAAGACAGATCTATAGAAGCTCCGTGTTCTATCAGACGGGATAGAATCACCAAAAGATGTTGCAAAAATAATACAAAGTTACTTACTTTAAAACTGATTGCACAATTGTGAAATAAATAGTTTGAAATCAGATACAGACAAGTATACATAATACATCAGAATAAAGGACAGATGTGGCTTAGTGTTAAGTACCTAGAAACTACAATTCACTGATCCATTATTTAGGAGTCTGTGAAGTTATAATTGTCAAGACTCGTTGAATACCATTTTACTATATTAAGTATTATTCCTAACAGCTTTCTCTTAAAATAAGGTTGAAGCTCTCTGTTATTTATATAAATGTAATATACTCTAAATGTGTTCATACTCTTTTGAAGCTCAACCTTAACATTTTTTATTAAAACAATAACAATCATTATTAAAGAGTCTTCCACTTAGCATATGTTTTTCAGATAACAATAAAAATATAAGCAGGACTTTAGTTAAATATTATATGAATTGCTCTTTATGTCAAAATTTAACTTGATATTAATGTTTTTTATTTATGGTTTCAAAGTGTAAACTGGGTCATTCTTCTATTGAAAATATTTGCTGGCATGTCTATGAAAATAGAATAGAGATCTAAATCCATTTGATGGCATTTATATCCCTCATATGACTCCCTTATTTCCACCAACCATTTTTCTCATTATTTTAAGGCCTTTTTGTTTCTCTCATTTCTTTTCCAAACAGTGTCTGTATTCTCTCATCTTGCCTTTGCTCAATTCTGTCTAATTTAACAACCAAAATAAATGTGCTCCTATTTTGTATTTGGTTCTAAGGATAGAAAATTTAGACCCACAGTATCTATGGTGCAAGGGAGAAGCAAATGAACAGACAACTGAAATTGTCACCAGAACCAAGAAGCACATGTAGGGAACATACATATAAACAAGGGGAACTTGTCTGAGGAAAAGGACTCTCCTAGTTCTCGCAGGGAACAGCTACTTAAGGCAAATAGATCAGAGGTTAAAGTAAGAGCTTCCTAGCAATTGTCATCTTACTTGAATTGGCTGTGATATATGAGTCAAAATCGGCTACATAAATTATGAGCAAAAGCTTATTCCAGACAGAGGATAAAGCTTATGCAAGATCATGATGTATTTAGGAAATTATGAATAATTTGGTAAGACCAGGGTAAGTGGCAGTGAATGATGGAAGTGTAAGTAATGAGAGACAGAGGTGATGAGATAAACTTAGTCGAGATGATCGGAAATCTTTTCATGAAATACAATAAACTAAAAGTATATTGTACTTTAAACCAGTGGGGAGGAGAATATGATGTGATGCTTTTTGCCTGTTCAAAAGATGACTCTCACAGCAGTGTGAAGAATGGCTTCAGAATTAAGACCCTGGATGTGTAGATAACAAGAGAATATTTGACAGATTTCCCCTTTCACTCTTCTGTGACTAGCATACCCTCTGCCTTTTAGTTCAAGGTCTAGCTCAAATGTCTTCTCTCAATGAAGCCTTCTCAGATCTTTGCTCCATTAAAATATTGTCACTCTCTTCCCTGATTATTCCTATAGCTCTCTCTTCATCCCTAGCTGTCACTCTCTCTCATCTTCATTCTGGCTCTTGCTTTAGAATTGACTTATCTGAGCTTTCTCTCCAACTAGGGATGAACATAAAAAGAGGGTAGCCACTCACCAAATATTTGCAGATCTGAAAATTGTTATTACATTTTAAAGAACATAGATTTATATTAAAATCTGAAAACAATATATTGATGTAAAAGACATTAATTTGAAAACTATGTATGTGAAGTTACATTTAAATCATGTTTGTATTGTAACTATTAAATTTATTTCTCTTGTTGCTCCATCAGTTTTCTAATGTATGCCAGTTGGTAATGAAATTCCCTTTAATGTCAAATAAATGTTAATTTTAGAAGGCAAAGACAATAAATATGCATCCTCTCAACTTAGCACATTAAGAACAAAAGTATGCCTAAAAATAGATTTAGATAATAATGCTTTTTAGTAAATTCATTTATGCGAGTTATTTAATTTTTTTATATTGAGATTGTGGGGGAAATGTAAATTTCATGCCAAAACTAGATTCTCCACAAAAGGCTGCTTTAATCTGGGGCATTTTTTCCCAATTTCTAAATCCTCATTGGTTCATGTTCAGTTAATGATCATTGTAATATGTCACAGTATGAAATTTGCCTGTCTTCACTTTGTAAGCAGAATTATACCTTTATATAAGCATTTTAGACATATGTCTATTAGTGGTATTATCTTCAATACTTAGAAGTAATTCGTATTGATGAAATATTATTTTATGAACATATCAACCCTACGAAACATAACTAAATGTTCTGTCTCAAAAATGTTTCACAAACACAAAATACATTTGTTTTTATCACTCATCCAAACATTGAAAAACACCCTTTCCAGATTTCTAAGCTCCCAAAGATTGGGGTGACAATGAGTAAATGAACTGATGCTTAAAGGTAAGGATTTCATAGCCATTCAGAATATTAGCAAAGAGCTGCTAGCATCAGTGGTATTTGCCATATCTGTGAATCAATTGGAAGCATGATTTTTCACTCAGAGAGCAAACACAAAATCAAGACTCTTGTGGAAAGAAATAAAAATGACCTAACTGGTTTAAAATGTTTATGGCCACACATGTTTTTGTTATGTAAAATGAAAGGAAGAATTCTTATTAACATAGTGTACATCAACACATGGTGGTAATTTTGAAGGGACAAAAACAATTTGTTATTATTCCTCTCCATGAAATAGAAATTAAACTATTGAGAACTCCTCCTTAGTTTCTAGGATGGTACTTAAGAACTCACACCAAGTAATTTGACATGTTACGTGTAAGTTTCAATGACCATATGTCAGCATAATGTATTCCGTGGATAAAAATATTTTAAAATACCAATAATCCAACTTTTATTTCCTTGGTACACCTACTTTTTTCTGATCCATATTTGATGTACAGAACAGTACATCTTAATATTGCAAATTTGACTTTGCAAAAGTGCACTTGGGTATGAAAGATTTGAATTGTGATGACTTTTTTGTAATAACATCAATGATGTTAGGGGTAATATAAATTGGAGTAGACACTTTGTTTGGCAATGTCAAGAGTCTTACTGTATGGTTTTGACTCAAGTTGTGCTTCTAAGACCATAAAAATAAAAATGCAGGCATTCAAATAATTACACATTAATATGAGGGAATATTAATCATTTAAATGAAGTATAAGTAATTTATATGACATTAAGTTAAAAAACAGTGAGGGAGAGATAGACAGGTGGATGGACAGATAAATAGGTATCCCAATTTCTGTCTCTGTATTGTATTAGCATTCATTTTAAAGACTGGAAGGAAAGAGACCAGAAGATGAATGGTAATTATGTTTATGTTTAAGAATTTCTAATTTTTATTTTTTGTTTTTACTTTCACTGTTACATTATCTATGTATTGTATAAGGGCATGCACTTTTTATTGAAGTATAATCTATATAAGAAAGTAGACAAATCCCATGTATAACATGAATTTTTCCATATTAAATGTACCTTCATGTGTATGTTCAAGGAAAAGAATGTCTCTTCCCCTTAGAAGTATTCTTTTTGCCCCACTCTCATCACCAACTTCCCATAAACATAATCTCTATCCTAATATTTATTACAGTTGGTTAGCTTTGCTGTCTTTGCTCTCTATACCCATAGAATTATACAGTCCATATGGTTCTAGTACATACAGTGTATATAAATTGGAGTAGAGACTTTGGCAATGTCAAGAGTTGTACAAGATCAAGACTCTCATAACTGTATGGCTTTGACTCAAGTTATCCTTCTAAGACTATAAAAATAAAAATGCAGGCATTTAAATTATTATACATTAATATGAGGGAATATTAAAAATCATTTAAAGGAAGTATAAGTAATTTATATGACATTAAGTTAAAAAACAGTGAGGAATAGATAGATAGGTGGATGGATAGACAGATATATAATATCCCAATTTCATCCAGTACATATGTACTGTATGGTTGTATGTTTGGCTTCCTTTACTCAGTATCATGTATGTGAGAGTTATTCACATTGTTTTGTATAATATTTCACTATATGAATATATCTCAACTTGTACATTTTATTGTTTTCATCTGTGTAGTTTTCAGGTTTTGGCTATTACCAGTATAACTTCTATAAACATTCCTGCCAATATACTTTGCTTAATATATGTATAAATTTCAAAACAGAGTATATATGTTGGTTTGTAGGATACACAGATGCTCAACTTTAGTAGATATTGCATGTGTTATGTCTTTTCCAGAAAGAAGGAAGGGACAGAAGGGAATGAAAGGGAAGAGAAGGGCCAGAATTGGCTAAATATGTTGACTACATTGATATTCACACTAACTTGGGCAATATTAGCTGGTCATTGGCCCCTGATTTACTAGTTATCTCAGGTTTTATCGGTTCCTTCTTTCTTGGTAAAGTTGAATAAAGCTATGGTCTTTTGACTGTATAATTTTAAGGTAGGTCAGCATTTCATTGATTCTCAATACTTCTACTAGCAGTGACTAACATGAGAGGTATAGTCTGTGCCGATATTCTGATTTAGAGATTAATAATGACATGTGGATTAATCATGATGCATGTCTTAAATGTACAAAATTAATTCCTTTGCAAAAAGACAATCAATAATCCAGTATAAGAAAATTCAGAGATTTACTTGATCAAGAAATGAAGACATGATGAAAGAGATGAATCCCATATGTGCATGATTTGAGAGAAAAAACAGTCACTAAAAATCATGTTAGGGGCGTGGGATTAATTTTTAAAGCTAATTTCTACAATGCAAAATGCCAAAAACCATCTTTTTATAGCTACCTTCACTTTTTACAATGCTTTTTTTGATATAAGGAAACTCAGCCTGAAGTTTTTGAAATGATCAAAATTAAGAACATGATCTTCATTTTTGTTGGCCCAGATATCTGCTTTAACACTTCAAACACTCTTTTAAAATATCTCACACTGTATCAGAAATAACTTTCCTTAGCCACAAAGAAATCTGAGAGCTCTGTCAGTCAGCAAGCCCATATGTAAGTGAGAAGGAAATGTGCTGCTTAGTTTACATGACAACCTACAGATCAAAACAAAATAAATAAATAACATTGAGTTGACTAAGCCTTCTATTTCTTTGGGAATAAATATTAAATATAAGCACTTTGAAATGAAAGACTGAAGACACTACAACTATCTGTGGTGAAATTAGATGGAACATTGAGGTCCCTGGTAAAGGGGAATTATAATTTTTAATGTAGAATTTTAATGTTCACCAAAAAAATACAGATCAAACATGGTACAGATTGGCAGGCTAAAAATAAAAGGTTTTGTCCATCCTTTAGAAATCTAAACATTGCAATGGAAAAACACTTTAGTCTTTTAAATGCAAACTAACCATATGTGCTTTGTTAAGTTTCATTTATTATTTTTAAAATGGAATTTTATTCATTAGCACACATTATTAAAATTTAGTTTAAATAAAACCATGATCTCTAGGATTAAAAACTAAAGTAGCTTTCTTTTGTACTGAGAACTTATTATTCTTGCTTTACAAGGGCCCAATATGTTTTCCTGGAACATAGAGCTATTAACTATTACACAGGGTTTTATCTCTGCTGTGGTTTAAATTCCTCATGATTGACTCTGATTCTCACAATAGTTTCTTCCTTTTCTTAGGCTTCAAATTTTAGGATTAATCAGCTTTTTGTAGGAAAATTGAAGGAGATATTTTCTCCTCTCAGAGAAATAAGCTCAGAAGAGTAGAAAAAGTTTATTTTGGGGATAGCTCAATTGTCTTACATTCACTTTGCTCTTGGCCTAGTGAGGAACTATCAAAGGAAGGGCAACACTCTGATTCAAATTCAACAAGAAGTTTGCACAAACTAAGAGAATACTCTCAATGTCAGAAAGCCAGAATTTTATAATGGATATCCTAATCTATTCTAAAACAAATTCCTTTACTCAATATGATTAATACTTTACAAAGCCTGAGTTCTGGTTGTTCCTACAAGAATCTCAGTAATGTTGTTTGTGTCTAGAATCGTGTGTACATATGGTAATTCCAACATACACTCAGCCTAAAATGCTATAGAAATTGCTCTTTATTACCTCCTAAGAGAGAAGAATAAACTTAAAAAATAATATGACTGCCACTATGATGGGCTCAAAATGAATAGCATGCATTGGGTATGGACTTTCAGAGGAAAGTGCATATGTGGAAATAAATACGATTCAAAACATTTGTTCGAACTGGACACAGTGGCTTGCACCTGTAATTCCAGATCCCAGCTACACAGGATGCTGAGGCTGGAGGATCACTTGAAGCTGAGCACAAGACCAGCCTGGACAAAATAGTAAGACCACCTCTCACCTGCCCCCACCCTCTCTAAAAATAACTTGTTTTAATTAACTGGGTCTGGTGGTATACACCTGTATTCAGCTACCCTGGAGGCTGAGGCAGAAGAATGGCTTAAGCCTAGGAGTTCAAGTCTGAAGTGAGCTATAATCACACATTGTAGTCCAGTCTGGGCAGCAGAGCTCGACTTTGTCTCTTAAAAAAAAAAAAAAAAAAAAAAAAAAAAAAAATGTTGTTTACAAGATCATGTCATTTGCACAGACATAGATAGAGCTGGAAGTTATTATCCTCAGCAAACTAACACAGGAACATAAAACCAAATACCACATATTTGTACTTTTAAGTGGGAGCTGAGTGATGAGATTACATGGACACATGAAGAGGGAGTAAAACACAAATTAAGGCCTGTCCAAGGGTGAGGGTTGGAAGGAGGGAGAGCATCAGGAAGAAGAGCTAATAGATGCTGAGCTTAATACCTAGGTGATGGGATGATCTCTGCAGCAAGCCGCCATGGCGCACATTTAACTATATAACAAACCTGCACATTGGCCCATGTACTCCTTAAAATAAAAGTTGAAAATTAAAAATTTTCTAAAATAACATTTTTAAAAGAACTATAATTAATTTACCTTTTATATTTGAAATATATTAACCCTTAGGAAACAACTTTGGACTAATATTGAGGATAGAATTTTCCAGTGTTTCCGGGCCAATGGTAATACATGGCCTAAATAAATTGTATATGTGTTGGTAATATTTAATAAGCCAGGATGCTATTAATGACCCCTGAGTAAAAAGGAATGTTGTAGCACTGATATTTTTTTGAACAGCATGATTCAGTAAGCAGTCTGGAAGTGATGAGAACCTCAATTGGGGTACAGGTGAAATGTGTATTTTTGGGGGGTAGATATTAATACAAGTTCTCTTGCTCTCTATCTCTCTGTTACTTAGGCTGAGATTGGAGTTAACAGAGAGTCTTACTAAGCATTAGATAATTCTATGCAATAAAATTAAGTCATTCAAAATGTTATCATGATTTTCTCATGTTACCTGTATTATCTCCTATTTTTTAATCTTTCATGATTAGGACTCTAAGGATGTGAAATACTATTTTTCAACATTAGAAACCCATTAACAAGATAGTTTGATCTCTGTTCGGGTTTGAAATTCTTATGAGTGGTATAATGGTCTCAAGTTTATTCGCTCTTCTTTGAACCAAATTGTCTCAACCCATTTCACATGAAACACATAAAAATATTTGTATGGCACAAAGAAGTGAACTGGAATATATATGAGATGTTTGTTTGCAGTTCAGGTGAGAAATATAACTCATTACATTGTCTTGCTATTATACCTGGGCCTTGTCTTGACTCTCTAAGCAATGCCTGTTTTGCTGAAGGAAATGGCATTAAGAAGCTCATATTTTCAAGGCAGCCTCTATATCTCTCTTTATAATAAAAACATTTCACTAAATCTAAAAAAAGAATTTCTTCTAATTAGGATTGTTAGCTGAACATATAATGTCTATAAATGCATCAAACTTTTAGTGGAAAGTTATTTCCAAATTAGTAATTATATCATTTTACACATTGTCATTTTATCTACTAAGAGTGTTATTCAAAAGTGGCACCTTTTCTATTTACTTTGTCCTTAGTTCCAACCAGTGCAGGCTAGGAAAATGAGTGATTTGTTAATTGTATGACACATTTTAGCTTCAGCTAATAAAGTTTTGTTGGACTCATTTACAGAAGATTCAGACGTTTTGGCTGTTTGTCATTTTTTTATTTTCTGTATTTCCTTGCAATTAAACATTTAAATAAAAGAAGAAACGTCTGTGCAAATAAGTACATATGTGAAATAATCCTGATTACATTGCCTAGTAAATGATTCGTACTTTTTTTCCTGTACCATGTTTTTGTCTTCTGAATCTGTCGAATTTCTACCTTTTATTCTTTTTTGAAGTCTGCATTACTGTGGTATCACAGAGTTCATTGGAGAAAACAGGAACCTCTAGTATTATTTTAGAAGAAAGGAATGGCATGCATGGAATACGATATTTTACAAACTTGCTGGATGAATTGCAGCAGAGAAACTTAGGAGACCACTTGGATGGTGGAAATCAAGATCATCACTGTACTTACGTAGTACATTAGGAAACTGGTACTCTGTGTCTGTCACAACTGGCTCTCATGACAAGTTGCTGGTAACAAGACACTGACACATGCAGCACAGGGATCAGCAAACACTGATCTCTGTTTTGAAACACCCACAATAGCAGAATAATAACCATTACTTCCTTTTGCCCTCCAAAGCTCATGAAATTGCATCTACTTGGCATATTCATATCCAGAACTTTCAGTGCAAGGAGATCTAGGAACCTAGTTTTTTCCCTTCCAGTCTCTGCAAATAGAAGCAAATTGTAATGCAAGTTGAGAGAACTTACGCAGGCATCTTCTACAGTCCACACCTTTGGATATTCAACATCTATTTACATCCTTCTACAAATATATTTCCAAATAGCAATAACAACAAAAATTTGGCCCAGTCTAACATAATGCACTTAACCATATACAAGTATCTTCATTCTCTTCCCAAAAATGAAAACTTAAAATTCCATCACTAACTTCTTTGGTTATAATCCCATTATAACCGAACAAGACTTTGGGATGTATTCAAGCTTTTCTCAGTCAGTTGCAATCCCAATTTGTCATTCTGTAATATCTTCAAAAAATGTAGAGAACAGGAAGAGGAGGAAAAATTGAAATTGGTTAGTATATACAAATATATTCAAGACCATGAAAAGAAAGAATATGGGACTCTACATACTTTTATTTCTGCAACTGTTCCCGATTGTTTTGTACACCCCTAGCACTCCTTCTGTGCTCCTTTGTGCCTCAGTTAGCACTCCAGCCATTTGGGGCTTTCTACATGATAGAGTGGCTCAACAGTTCAATTCTTAGGGATCTAATCAATTGAGAGAAACATCATTTTCTCAAAAATAAAATCAATTTAAGTTTAAATGTTTTAAGTGACTATAGTCCTTTGGGACTTTCAAATAATTTTTGATTTGTTTACTCATTTGTTGGCATAGGTTGTGTGCATCCTTCTAAATATTTGATATTAAATTATTTCATTAATTGGCCAAATTAAACATGAATTAAGCAGAATAAATTATTTTTATTGAATTTAATTTCTGAAAATTTATAACTTAGAAATAGTGCTTACACTTACATGAGTAAGAGATTTTAAAAGACCTGTTTTCTTAAATTGCATGGCCTATAGTGCCTTAATAAGTTGATTTACAGTTTATTTTTATTTATTTTGCAAAATTATAAAACATTTTCAATCCTTAAAAAATTATAATCAATTTTAAAATTATAACATAAATTTAAGACTATAGCTAAATTTGAATATCAAATACCAATACAAAGTTAAAAGGAGATAAAAGTTGAAAAGAAGATTTAACAATTCAAACAATTTACAGTGCAAATATGAGAGCATCTATTATATGACAATAATCAGGCCTATCTTGCATTTAAGAAGAAAAAATAACCAATTAAATTAAAAGAATGCTCTATAGTTTGCTACTTGATTGTAAAACAGGATTTTCAAATAAAAAGATAATGAAACTAATGGGCATTATTCAATAAGAAGACTTAATTGGTTGCATATGGAGTCGCCAGTTCAGAGATGTGTCAGACATAAAAATTGATTTTCTTTGGATTACTACTACAACCAAAGTATCTGACTTCAAACCCGCATAGCTTAGGAATTTAATGCCAACGCGGTGTTTTGTCACTTGCTTCCAGGAGCTTTCTTGTTTCATTCAGTACCAATTAATCAGGTTTTTTGTGTTTTGTTTATTTGTCCCTTCTTTCCATTGAACTGATGATCCCTGTCAATAACTCTATAACCTGGAATAGGCTTTGTGCGTTTTCGGGCTCTTCCTCATCAGTTGTATTCGCTGACCCAGAACCTGAGTGCTGAGACAGGGTCAAACTGAGCAGAAGTGAAGCCTTGTGGACTCTGGATCTTGAATATTTATTTCCACGTTTTCCTGGTTTTATAGTCCAGCTTGAAAGGCAACATCTCTGGAATACCCATGAACTTTATGGACATAACTTGATTCTGATGTAATATTTTAGGATGAACCAGCAACTCCAGTCATAGCTTAGGTTTTGTTCAAAAGAATGCATATATGGCCCTTGTAGGGTAGCTGGTTAATATTTTCATATATTCCTCCATAGTGACTTGATATGCACGTAGTTCTAGTTTCATCTTTCAAGTCAGGTTATCTAGATACAATTTATATACAGTAAAAGTCACCGTTTATAGCTGTACATTTCTGTGAGTTTTGAACAATACGTAAAGTGATAAAACCACCAGCCATAATTAAGACAGAATATTTTTGTCAATAAAATATTTCCATCATTCCAAAAGGTTCCTTATGTCCCTTTGTAGTCCATCCCCTTGGCAAACTTTGATCAGGTTTCTGTTCTTATAACTAGGCCTTTTCTAGAACATCATATAAATTAAATTCTTTAATCTGTAGCTTTTTCTTTCTTTTTCCACTTAACATAGTGTATTTGAAATCTGTCCATGCTGTCGCATGCGTCAACAGTCATTTTTAAAAATTATTGATTAATATTCTATTTTATGTCAGTACCACAATTTTCTCATCTACTCACCATTTGGTGGGCAATTGGCTAATATCAGTTGGGAGTGATTGTGAATAAAGCTGACATAAACATTAGAGACTGAAAGAGTCAGTCTCTAATATAAGAAGTTCTATTTATTCTGAAGCAGAAATAGAATATGGCCACTTTGTTTTATAAAACCAGGGTAAGGATTTAAATTTAATAATTTAAATAGACTTTTTATTTTTATTTGCAGATTATATAAGAAGACTCTTCATGCCAATTGACAGAAAATAAATAATCTGGTAATTTCATACTGCCCAGAATTACTTGTTTTTATATTTTCATTATTTTAAAAATTGTTAAGACCTATTTTTGACAGTGTACACTAAACTATTTAATTTTTAAAATGTTTTGTCAAGTTACATTAGATGGCTTTCCTGCCATTTAGTTGCATGCAAAGAAAAAAATAGTAAAACTATGTAAAGACACATGCACACGTACGTTTATTGCAGCACTGTTCACAATAGCAAAGACTTGGAACCAACCATCAATAATAGACTAGATAAAGACAATGTGACACATATACACCATGGAATACGATGCAGCCATAAAAAAGGTTGAGTTCTTGTCCATTGCAGGACATGATGAAACTGGAAAGCATCATTCTCAGCAAACTAACACAGAAACAGAGAACCAGACACCACATGTTCTCACTCATAAATGAGAACTGAACAATGTGAACACATGGACACAGGGAGGGGAACATCACTCACCAGAACGTAGAATGAGGGGGTTAGGGTAGGGATAGCATTAGGAGAAATACCTAATGTAGATGATGGGTTGATGGCTGCAGCAAACCACCATGGCATGTGTATACCTTTGTAACAAACCTACACGTTCTGCACGTGTATCCCAGAACATAAGTACAGTTAAACATACACACACACAGTAAAACTAGTTCTGTCAAAACTTACTGTGAGATAGGCATGATAGAATTATACAAGAAAAAGAGCCGGACACAGTGGCTCATGCCTATAATCCCAGAACTTTGAGAGGTTGAGGTGGGTGATTCACCTGAGGTCAACCAGGCCAACATGATAAAACCTGACCCTACAAAAATACAAAATTAGCCAGATGTGAATGAATGAATGATGGTGAATGGCTGTAGGCCCAGTTACTCGGGAGGCTGAGGTGGGAGAATCGCTTGAACCTAGGAAGCGGAGGTTGCAGTGAGCCGAGATCGCACCACAGCGCTCTAGCCTGGGTGACAGATATGAGACCCCGACTCAAAAATAAAAATAAAAAATAAAATTATGTGAAGAAAGAAAGAGAAGATAAATAAATGATAGCCATGTTGGTTTCTAAAAGACCTGGACTAGTATATATTATGAATATTTTGTGTTACATCTTGATGTACAAAAAGACATCTATTGCATCTTCTCTATTCTCATATTTTAATGTTCTTTTTTTTGTACTTTAGATTCTGGGGTACATGTTTTTAACAGGTGTTGATGCAGTGGTATTTTATCTTTATTGCTTTCAAATAAAAATTCAGCATGAACATCCAAATGTGTGCTTATGTAACACACAGTGTATCTAGCCTGAACTACAGCAAATGTGGCAGGTACATACCTCTTCAGTTCCTTCTGGGTACTAAATAAATGCAAGCAGGTAGGAGCTACTCTACCCAAATTTCTGTAAAATTTCTAAATTAATTTTCAAATCCATGTGAAAAATTTTGAAATTATTTGAGAACAATTGAAGCCACAATGTGGAATGAGAACAAATATATACAGTTATCAGAAGCGCAACCAATAACAAGTGAGAGTGTGTGAAATCCAGGTTTTTACTTCTGGTTTCCTCTTTATTCCAATTTGTAGCCAGGAAAATGGTAACTCTGTTTTCTGTCTGGTCCACATCACCTGAATTTTACTTACTTTTGAGTGTGTGTGCATGTCTGTGTTTGTATTTGTGTGTGTGTGTGTTCCTGTGTGTGTGTATCCCATTCTGGTCTCACTGGATGTTTTACCAAGTCGTGGTCTTTTCTCCTTCAACAGATTCTTAGTCTTTGTTTTATGTAGACTTTATCTACATAAAATTTGACATTTGCCTTGCTTTTTTTGTGTGTCTATTCATTTAGTGCCTGCCAAAGAAACCTGGAACCTCTGGCCAGCCACTTGTCTTTTTATCTGCATTCTTGCTTGAACATTTGTGATTCAATTAGAAAATAAATAAATAAATAAAACTCTAAATGCAGTAAAAGCCTGACCTATCATAGCATTTCCGATATATGTTCGCCGGATTCAGATGATCAGAGAGGTCTAAGCACTTTGTTCTTATGATTGCCTGAACTATGGTTATTTTTAAAGTAGTTTTCTAGATTCTTAAATAGACCAGTTGAAATAAATTGCCAATCAATTGGTTACTGTGCCATCAGGGAAGCATGGTCCATTTCTAACAAGTTTTCATCGATGACCATTTTCTCCATGTAATTCAATATAAATGTGCATCTTAATAAATGAATAAAATTTGAGGGACATATAATGAAAATAGAAGAAAATAGTCATATGCATGTTTAGCAGATGCACATTCTGTTTAATTTAAGTTGTTTGTTTATTGAAGTTGGAAAAATCGCATGCAGGCCACTCCTCTAGAAGTGTAAGAAAGATTTTACAAGTAGGTCAAATGGAACCTAGCTCCAAAATCCCAGTCAGTTCTAGGTGATGCATGAGCATGTCTCTATCAGCTGATGTCCTCAAATTCTACTCTTCTCAGTCTCAGAAGAGTTTTCTGTGTTTTTATTTCCTTCTAGCATGACTTCTGCTCTCTTATAGAACCACTCTTTACCTGATTTTAGTCTATATTCTTGTGTTCTCTGCCTCATTCTTTTTGTAATTTTAATTCATATTTTGTAGAGTTAATATCTAACGGATCCAACATACCACCACCAAACAGATCATTGGGCAACCTATGGAGTTGGATCCCCTAGATCAAGTTCCCACATCCGGAGAAAGTTACATTATATAATACACTACTTCTTAACATTACTCCTTTTTCAGCGACTATCGTCTTGGGGAGCACCATATTTGGGATGTTATGTTCATCTTCATGAAAAAGTCAAAGAAGAATGACAGGGTAAACTCCATGAGAACCAGGGCTTTGTCTCTTTGCAACACGCTATTAAGTCTGTTGTTCTAAGAGTAGTGCCTGGCATATTGTGAGCCTTTGAATGTTTATTGAATATGAATACATGAAGAAACATATGACTAATAGATCATTTTCTTTCACTTGGGAAGTGTATAACTACTTCTGAATATATGTGTGCAAGAGATTCAACCTGCTCCAGATCATATTCAGTGTGAAACAATCTCAAATATTTGATTATGTGTAGAGCTAATGAATAACTTTGTACATGGTTAATTTGAAGGAAATCCCTGACTAATCTAGATTAGAGAGCTGAGTACCTCAGTCACCTTTTCCCAGGTCAAGTAAATTGTAGAAAAATATTTTTCTACAATTAAAAATATAGATTTAACTTAGTTGCTTAGAGTATAAGTAAATAATTGTAATTCAAGCACTGAATGTTTACCCACATGCAGCCATCTAGCTACCATAAATATTGTCTTAGCAACATCTTTAAGAGAAGAGACTTCAGGAGTAAATATGATGTCCAAAACATCAAATATTTATAGAAACACACCCTTATAAATTCATGCATTTAGAAGGTCCAGGTGGTACCTTAACCAATTGAGAGGGGCAGTCTTATGAACATAACTGTATGTTAAGATGGGCATATAGGAGAATTATGAAAAAAAAATTATGTACTTCACATCTCCACCATCTGAACCCCTATGTCACTCCTCCTCAGTCTTCCCCAAAGGTTTCCTAGCACTTACACCTGTGAATGTCCAGTGGATTTCCTGCAAAAGCTATACTTTATATTTGTGAACAGTAATGCCAAATACTAAATCTTTCAGTGGCCTGCTGTTAGCAAAACTAATGAAAATGTACTGATATGCTAACTTACACTTATAAATCATATGCCATGTATCCGTCTATTGAGTCAAACAAAAATTTGATGAGTCATACATTCCCCATCTGTACATTTCACAGGTGAAAACATAAAGGCTCAGCTCAGGGGAATGACCTGCCAATAGATAAATACGGACCTGTTTATTTGTATAATTGGCATCATCAGGAACTGAATGCAGGCCTAAAACACCATAAAGCTGTCTCATGAGATTTCACACTTCATGAAAGTGTAACAATTACAATTTAACATGTCACTACTTCCTATGAATATTTACACTTTGAAGTGAAAGTGAAGATTGTCAATGCATAACTCAAAGTTTCTTTAGCAGTAAAAAAAAAAATATTTTGATAGCTCTTTAGGTCTTTCATTTATGAGGAGGGTTGGCTTTCTATTTACTACAGGTGAGGTTGACTCACTCCCATTTTAATCCTGTCTATGTTGAGATACCTCTTAGTCTATGAATGGTAAAACCAAATTGCTATGGTAAATGTAATCTATGGTTATGGTTGCTGTCTTTTTAACGTGGTATTTTAATTCTGTTTGATTTCGAGTGTTCCACTACAATCCATGTTTGTTTCAAGATATATCAGAGGTTTCAGCAGAGTGAATAATTCTCTTCCGCACGACAAGGTATTTTTTTCTATACAGTAGTGGAAATCTACTAAATAAAGTTGTATCAAGAGATGGGTTGCACTCCAGAGATAATATGAAAGTGCAATCAAAAAAGAAGGAGATGGATGAATTCCGTGTGAGTGGGAGGTGTGTACCACAAAAATAAAAATGAGCAAAGCTGAAGTGCTCTTGATTCTACTTTTATATTGCACCAACACATATTTGCTTTTGCTCTGTTTAAGAATGTGCAAATGGATTATAACAGTTTGAGAACTTAGGTATGACATCTGTTAAAATTCACATGAATTGCAATTCCAGCATAGGAATGCGTTTGGAATTAAATGAAGCTCTCATTTCTCATGAGACCATTCTTATTTCCAAACTCATTAGGAAAAAAAAATCTCTGTTTATTTTTTGCTATTCTATACATTTTCTCATTCTTTTTTGTAGTAAAACATTAAATGGTGCAGTTGGGTCTTCTCATAAAGGCAGTTTAATTAGTACATCAACTGAAGTCTTTAGGACAGGATTTGAACATAAATGTTTGTTCAATTTCCCTTTGCAATGTTACGTAGTATGTTACAGCATGCACAGAAGGTGCACAGACTGGTCTGAAATCCAGCGTTCATAAGAGGGAATCATGGAAGATGATACCAGGTAGGTAGCAAGGGCCTGACACATTGGACAAAGTTATAGTAAAGTGCTTAACTTAGTTTCACGAGGTTAACAAAAATGTTATTTATTTTGCTTGCACAAATATATAATATATATAATACATAAAATATATAATACATAAAATATATATTACATAATATATAAATAGTAAATATATATTAATATAATACATAAAAAATATATATTACATAATATATAAATAGTAAATATATATTAATATAATACATAAAACATATATACAATACATAAAATATATAGTGCATAAATTTTATATATAATAGATAATACATAAAATTATATATTTTATACATAAAATATATATATTTGAACTCATTGACCATAATTAATGCCACACAACTATCCCGGAATAAATCAGAGTTGCAAAGTAGATACAAAAATATGCAGTGGTTAATCACTTTGACTTGGGAACAAATAAATAGGGCCCTGAATCCTAGTTTCATAACTATGTGGCTTTGTGCAAAATATTTAGTTTTATTGAGTCTTGGTTTCCTTTTCTGTAAAAGACAAATAATTAAAAATGCAGCAACAGCAAAAACAACAACAACAATATTAGTCACTAACATTTTATGCATTTCATTAGAGCTTGCTTTACCATCAGAAATATTTTAATGTATCTGTTTGCATTCCTGCATTTACTATTATCAATTATCCAACAAATCAGATAGTATTGTCACCCTCATTTTACGGAGTAGGAAACTAAGGCAGAAAGAAGTTAAGACACAGAGCTGAGCTTGTATAGATTTGAGCTAAGTAGTCCTATTGCAGAAAACAGACTGCTGCTGTGAGTTGGATTGGAAAGTCCACTGTTGCTTTGCTCACATCTGGCAGCTGGTGCTGACTGTAACCTCCTGTGCCTGAGTTCTTCTCCACCAGGGCCTCTCAACCTGCACTAGGATAGAACAGATTCCTTTTGTGGCAGTCTCCAGGCAGATTTCCATTAGAGCAAAAGCAGATGCTGTAAAGTCTCTCTTTTTCTTTTAACTTTTATTTTAGAATCGGGGTACATGTGCAGGATTGTTATATAGATAAATTGTGTGTCATGAGGGTTTGTTATACAGATTATTTCATTACACAGCTAGTAAGCAGAGTACGCAACAGGTCATTTATTAATCCTCATCCTCCTCCCACCCTACAACCTCAGTTAGGTCCCAGTATTTACTGTACCCTTCTTTGTGTCCATGTGTACTCAATGTTTAGCTTTCACTTATAATTTAGAACATGCTGTATGTCATTTTCTATTTCTGCATTACTTTTCTAAGGACAATAGCTTCCAGCTCTATCCAAGTTGTTGCGAAGGACATTCTCTCTCTTTTTTATGGCTGCATAGTATTCCATGGTGTATGTGTGCCACGTTTTCTCTATCCAGCCTGCAACTGATGGACATTTAGGTTGATTCCATTTCTTCACTATTGTGAATAGTGCTGTGATTAACATATGCATGCCTGTGTCTTTACGGTAGAACAATTTATATTCTTTTGGGTACTTACTCAGTCGTGAGGTTTCTGAGTCAAATGGTAACTGTTTTAAGTTGTTTGAGAAATTTTCAACTGCTTTCCACAATGGCTGAACTTATTTGCATTCTCATCAATAAGCATTCTCTTCTCTGCAACCTCACCAGCATCTGTTATTTTTTGACTTTTTAACAAGTCCTCTTAAGATCCAACCTCAAAAGTCAGATGCATTGCTCTCACTGCATTCTATTGGTCAAACAAATAATACAGCTAACTCAGATTCAAGTGGTGTTGAAAGAGACTCTACCTCTTCATGGGAGAATCTCCAAAGCAACACATAAATGAACATTTGGGATGGCAGGAACTATTACAATCATCTTTGCAAACATTACCATAAACCTTTCAGGGGCACATGTTATCTTGGTCAATGGCCACACTCACAGTCCTAGACAATAATGTTGAAGAAATTATCAACATTCAGTTATCACAAAATCCATATTTGCTAATGAAAAACTGAATTTGCTATGGTAGACTATGTATTCATTTGTAAGAAATATATTGGAGGGAGGTTGTACTAACATGGATTCAAGATTCTCTAGTTGACTTTCATTTAACCAGAAAATTAAATAAAGCATTCTTTTTTCACAAATATTATTTAATATTCCTCTGTATATAAATGTTTTAATATTTCCTGTCAAAGATAAAATTAGATATTTGACTTTCACTGTTCTAAAAATACAGAATCTCGTGAATTCTGAAACACCTGTTCGGGTAGGAAAATAATGATATTCATAGGATGGATTAAATAAAATTATATGTCAGACAAAGCAGTACTTTCTAGCATCACAGTTATTTCTATTTAAGTTCTAGCAAAAGACTTCATTTTCTGCTAATTCCATCAAGTTTTTCAATAGCTTATTAGAAAGCCAGAAGTAAATTTCATAAACAAGAATTAAAAATCCTAGAGGCACTGTATATTGTGTGTGTGTATATATATAATATCTTACATACATATTTTTGCCTTATGAAATGATGTTAAGGTCAGATTGCAAAAGTTAGTCTTCAAAGAGTTTTCCTTAAAATTACTCATTTAATAAAAATCCAAATCAGTAATATTCAAACTCAAAAGCAAGATATACTTGGCTTATGGCTTATGGTTTATGACTATGGTTTGTTTATGAGATTATGTGTTAAATCTCTGCAGCCTCCTTTTCAGATTACTTTTCCAGGAATTGTCTGCATGAACATCAGTTCCTGTCGTCAGTGGGCCCAAACCCTCTCATAGTATCTTTCTGTAACAAATTAGACTTAGAATTCAAAATAAGGCTTTTTCACATTAAGGAAAATTCTGCATGCATGAAGAACCAGGGCGATCCTGAGAGTGGTTTTCACCAGTTACAAGCTGAGCTATAACCATCCTTTAGTTTCTCAAACTAAACATGTTGTTATGTTGGTATCGTATTAGTGTAATCATTAGTACTACATAGCACATTAGAGATGAACAAGAACTTAAATCTCAATTGCGATTTTCTATCACCCAAATTGTATTCAGCCGATTTGATGTATAAAGATACATCTTTCTCAACATGTCAAATGTGTAGCTTTTCTTTGACACAGACACAACCCAAGGCTCTGCTTGAAAAACTGACTCATCACATTCTGGAGGGTGGAATACGTAATATCGAAGGCAGGGACACCTTTGATACTCCAGCTAGTGACTCCAGTGTATAAGAGGGGAAAATTAGAACATGACCAAGGGATCATCTTGTTTGTCTACTTAAGCATTAAGCACCTATCAGTTTGCTGATACTGTACTGTTCTTTTTGTTAATTACAGTGGCTGGGTTCTTCCTCCCTCTCAAACTTGCTCAAAACTTGTACAGTTTTCCCATTGCTCTTAGACTCAACTCCATGCTCCTCAAATCATTGCCTTGTGTTATGTAAAACTAACATCATCCACTACAGATTTTTCTGCAAATGCCGTCACATCCAGCCACACATGGCCCTCTGGACATGCCCTTGCAAATGCATATCTAGGTCTTTTTCCTCATCATTTTACTCCTGTACTGAAAATTCTAACACTAGTCATCATTCATCCTTGACAAATGGGGACTTTGAGTTCTACTTGAATCAGAACTGCACACACACATCTGATATCTAATACATTCTCCAAACCCTTTTAGAATTAAGTATTTATTTAATTTTATAGAATCTGAATTGTTTGTATTTCATTTATCTTTCTAAATTTTCTTACTATCTGGTCAGCATGATCACCAATTTATGGGGATGGTTATGGTTAATATCTGAATATCTGTTTACCACTCAACACAGTGTTTCAATTCATCTATCCATCTGTGTATGTATCTTTCTCTTGTATAGTTACTAAAAGAATTTCATGCCTGCTAGTAGCCTGCTTTACACCTTGGTGCCCAATTTAAATAAACAGTGTTAATGTTATTTGCATAAAACAGTTTGCTTTATTTTTGCTTGTTAATTTATTCATCCAATTAAATAATTATTAGACTATATATAAGTAGCTGTTCTAATTAATGGTGGGAAGAATGGAAGGGAATCATGGCTGAAGATCTTTTCATTGATCATGGCATTAGGGACACAATAAATTCATTTTTACAAAATTATTTTCAGGCCACATATATCTTTATACATCAAATCTGCTGAATCCAATTTGGGTGATAGAAAAGTAATTGCAATGGGATTTAAGTTCTTGTTCATCTCTAATGTGCTATAATACTATTGATTACACCAATATGATACCAAAGTAACAATAAGTGGAAGGCTTCTAAGGAGTGGGAAATTCTCTTTCATAAACCATAAAAAGAAATGCACCAGTGCCAATTCAGGTACAAGAGATAGATGTAGAGCTTCTTAGAGGAAGTAAAAACGGTAAAAACACAAGAAAACGATCCATAGTGTTTACTCCACTCCATAAACATGCTGTTTATTCACCATTCATTCTAGGTGAATGTCATATCAGTGAATTGCTTGTATATTGCTTGAGGGTCTGCAATGTGTCCAATGCTGTGAAGAGGGCATTTTATGTGAGATAGTGATGGCATTTTTGTAATAATCTGGTTATAATATATTCTAAAATCGGAACCATAACTTAAACATGCATAACCATCTGGCTGGAGTAGAAAATCAGAAAGTATTAAGAACTGTGTGAGCTGCGAGCTAAATGTCTCACTTAAAGACACACAAAAATACTTCTCTAATCCAGCAAAACAAATTTACAGGATTGATTATGATGCAGTTCTGCGGTTTGTGTACCCCATATTAATACATTTTTTTTTTGCCTTGCGCTATGCTACCCTTTGCTCTCTGTATTGCAGATGTATTGCCCCTTCTCCCTTCTCCACAGAACCTCCTCTACTTCTCTTTTTTGATTAGTTTATTCTTTTTTTTTTTTCTGAATGCTTTAATCATCCCAAACCCATTAAATAAAAATTCCCCGTTCCCCTTTCCAGCGTCTGCTCACCTCTCTTCTGCTTCCTTCTCTATGCTCAGGAATTTGTTTTTTCTTTTATTTATTTATTTATTCATTTTTAATATATATTTTTTATTGCATTTTATGTTTTGGGGTACATGTGAAGAACATGCAAGATTGTTGCATAGGTACACTCATGGCAGTGTGATTTGCTGCCTTCCTCCCCATCACCTATATCTGGCATTTCTCCCCATGCTATCCCTCCCCAGCTCCCCAGCCCCCGCTGTCCCTCCCCTTTTTCCCCCTGACAGACCCCAGTGTGTGATGCTCCCCTCCCTGTGTCCATGTGTTCTCATTGTTCAACACCCGCCTATGAGTGAGAATATGCGGTGTTTGATTTTCT